>VYXC01011824.1:13454-40397 GCA_013397175.1 Platysteira castanea | reverse complement strand
CGGCCTCTCCCACAGGTTGCTGCTTATTTCTTCTGCCAGCGGCGGCCGGAGCTGGTGTGGAGTTACATCTCAAAGGCCGGAGCAGAGGGGCAGTTGCAGGGAGCCACAGCCAGGGCCCAGCCCTGCTGACCAAGCGGCCCGGGCCCCGGGTTACCTGTGCTCAGGCTGGAAGAGCTGAGAGGGCTATTCCCACCTGTTTGTCTTTTAAAATGTGGTATTCATTTTAACTATTATTTTTTGTGGTATTATATTTTAACTATTTCTGAGTGGTTCCATAAAGCTGTCAATATTCAAATCAATTGATTGACTGGTTCTCTCGAGTTTTGGAGGAAGTGACAGCAACACTTTGCAAAACCATCACTTCCGTGGCTCTGTTTCTCTTCAAAGAAGTGGTGCCGAAGGAAAGAAAAAAAACCCTGAAAAGCAGGAGGAGGAGGGGTGGGTTAACCCATGAAGCTGGGGTTAACCCATGACAACAGGTAGACTAGATTAGAGTCATCTAAGTGAAGCCTCTGAAGAAGGGTGAAAGATTTAGGTGATCTTATAGAAGTAGTTCTCTGAAGTCCAAATATTAAAGGATTCCTAGCACTTAAGAGTATGAAAAATCACTTCACGGCTTGTACACACAGAAAAGCATTACCTGCTTCTAAGCTGTGTACTATTTTCTGTCTTGGCTGAGAAAACAGAAATATAGAAGTTGGAAAATCAGAAGTTTGCTTGCCTTCACCTGCTAGTACCAGAAAACGCTGAAGACGCAAAACAGTAAAACAAAAGCTAATAAATAACTTTGAATTGCTGCTCTTAGCTTTTAAATATGGGAAAACATTTATTCTGTCTACCAAAAATCAAATTTCAAAAGCAAATGAAATATTAAAACGACAAAGCATCTCATTCTATGGACATACAGTAAAATACTTCTTCCAAAACAAAAAAATATTTTGCTGAATTCTTCTCAGTAACAAGCACCATCACTTTTAAAAGACTGCCCCAAAACCAGTTGGGTTTTTAATTCATTCTCCTGAAACAATTTAAACATTAAACAGGAAAAAGCCAGCTCCCTCTTAAAGATTTATGACACTCCACAAGAGCAGTTTAAAGCTACATGGCTTAGAGTTTTTAATTCAACCCCTGGTTTCTAACAGGACACACTCATTTACATTTCCAACTTTTATCTGTCTTCTTAAAAGATAAAAAAATTCTTTTTTTTTCCCTCAAGGTGAAAACAGTTTCCTCTACCCTTATCAACGTCAACAAGAAAAACAGCAAGTTTCCACAAAACCCACTAGTAATTTAAAAATGCTGGTGACATAGGACCAAAGTACCTATAACAGAAATCTATGTTAACCACATTTTTCTACCTTCATACCTCTACGTCTAAGTTATTCTTTGCTAAAACTGGAAATGAGAGAGACCTAGTCTCAGCAGAGCTCCAAAAGGCCTGGGAAAAGGAAATTTCAACTGAATTGAACATTTTAAGGTAGTTTTCTATGAACTAAAAAGGAAGCAGTTTGAGTCTCTTCCCTTCCATTTCTGTTTCATTACCCCGCAGTGCTTTGGATTCTAAAGGGGAGAGAAGAGAAAAATCTTTGGTGTCCTCATTTCTCCCACTCTCTTTAATTTCATCTGTGACTTTAATTATATTTCTTCTCATAAGCTTGTCTTGACTTTATTTTATTTTTAAAGAGATAAGGGCTTGCAGCAAGGCTCCCTAAAAAACTCTTTCAGCTCTATTTTTAATGCACACAGTAAAGTCAGAAGCATATATTTAAAAATAAAAAGAGTATCTGATTATTAATTCCAGTTAGAGAGAATCACTGATCAGAATTATATTAATTAATTTTATATAATCAGTGGTTTTTTTACAACGGCAGCTTTGTGAGAACTTACAGTCTGTGAGACTTTGCTTAATGTTAAATCCTCACCTTTTGTGCTTGCACACTTTAAGGAATTGTTGGAAAAATGTAGACAAAAGTAACAATTAAACTTCGGGTATATGCATGAGCTAAAAATGGAATTGCTTCCTTTTGATATTTAATTACTGCTTTAGATTTCTTAAGTGGGAAAAATGTTTATTAATCTATGTGCAAAGTTCTTTTTAAGGGTAATCATTTTATCACTGTACAGCATGATTCCAAAACACAATTCAGCACTTGACAGCTTTTGTTAAGCTTGGTTTTGATAATTGGATACAGAAGTGGCTTTTGGCCATTTGGATTAAACTATTCTAGTTTCATGGAGCTTTTGAAAGCGATCAAACTTAAACACATCACTCATTCTGCTGAGCCAGCTTGACAGTTTTGATAGGCCATTACTGTAGTTTATATTTCATTTCTGAAAGATTTCAGTAGACATCTCAGAATTAGACTACCTTGGAATCTTGAGTTCCAAGGGGCTCTGATTTTGATCTCAGGTCATCATTTCCTAATGCAAACAACCCACAGAGAGTCTTTTCATATTAAGTATGAATGTCTGCAGTACTATTTTCCCACACCCTTCTCATAACAATATAAATAATAACCACCTTGGACAGCTCAAAAGGCAGTTCTGTGAATTAACAAGAACTCTTTGTTTGAATAAAAGCAAGACACCAATAGCCTCATGGAAAATAAAGTTGTTTCCATCTTATTACAGAGAAAATGAAAGACAAATGCATAGCAGAAATTCTCTCTGTTCTTTTCTCATTTGAACTTGTTATGGTGATGCACTACTGTCAAATACAAAGAAAGAAAGTGTCTAATACATGTAGTCAGCACCTATTTCTCCACTAGGATACATAGAACCCAAATATGTTCACTAACTACTCAACTGTTTCTTGAACCATCAGCAAACAAAATCCCCATACTTTAAAATGTGCTACTAAATAAAATTTCCGTCAAATATTGTCAGGAAAGCTTATTTTTTAGGCACCCCAGAAAGATGGTGTGCTGCCCTTTCTGTTGTTTTCAGTTTCTTCAGGGTTTAGGGGGTTGATTTTGGAAAGGATGAGTAGGGTGTTTTCTTTTCAAGTCTCTATCTTCCCTCAAGCTCCCCACTCATATTTAAATTAAATTTAAGCAGGCACTAACTTAGTCCATGCATCCAGAGGCGCAAGTGACACTTTAATGACCCTTTCCTTCTCCTAAGCATAAGAACAATATATACCTTATTTAGAGAGAATCATAGAAGGATTCTAAAAGGGCATATGCCACACCATCCTGTCCCATCTTTTCCCCTTTTCAATCAAAACAAGTGAATGCTGTAGAAATTTTTTATCATAAGAGAACCTATTTTTTCCTACTTCAGGCCTTCCCGTACCAGGAGAAACATCAGTTGATTAATAAATCTTGAAATTTCTGCAAAGTCATACCTGAAGTCAGTCACTTCATACCAATAAACCCATAGCCCAGGGCTGATGAGGGCAGTGTGTTACCAGATTATGTCCTCCAAATATTAATGGTGTTATTTCCAGCAGAGGATGACATGATCCTACAGGAAACGCTACCAGTAGCAAATCCTACTTTTCTTCACCGGCAGATTACAGAAATACCAAGATGTGGTTTTTCCTTCCCTATTACAAATATAATAGCTCCTAGATGCTCAACAAGCACTAGGGAATAAAGATTAACCATACTCATAAGACAAGACAGTTACTTTTCTCATTTATATACTTTTCTCATTTATATAAATAAAGCTCAGGGAAGAAGAATCAGTTTCATTTTTAGAAGCTTGTGATAGAGCCAAGAGCAGAACGTTTTGAGCCTTGTGGTTCAATTATAGTAAACAGTTACTTTTAATAATTATATATCTTTAAGTTTCAGTTCTATCTGGTTAAGATATCATTATCAGTAAACCCTTAGTGGATAATGTGGCTATAGGATTATGGAAGTCATGTTTTGCTATGAGACACCAAAACAATGTGGCAAAATGCAGGGACTAGCAGCAAACAGATTCAGCCTACCATGAAAACTTGGCAGAACATGTTAACTATAGGGAAGAAGTAATAAAATCACAGTCTCAAACAATTAGACAGAATTCATACTAAGAGTAGAACAGGGGAGGGTTTGTCAGCATCCTTAGCAGATTTCTGGTGTGGATTACACCAATGATTATATTTTTCTCAGTAAAAAAATAGTAGTTCAAAGTAGAGGTGAGAAGGTATTTTCAGGTCTAAGAGGCTACGGTTTGGGTGAGTTTGAGAGGCTGTGAGCAAGTGTGTGTGTGACTTATAATTCAATTTGATTTTTAATTCAGTAGACAGCCTCATGCGCATCAGTATTTCATTGCAATTGCAATTGGGACAGGAAAGGCAGGAAAGATACATGTAAGCAAAGATGTTAAAAATGTTTGCAAAAAACCCCAAGGTCTTTGTGTTTGTGCATGAGTGTGAAACAGAGAACTCAGTGTTTTTTAAGTAAAATGCATCCTTATAATGGTCAGAGACATTCAGATAAGTAGACTTAGGTGTGCCTAAAATTTCTAATGTTGGATTTTGCAGCTGTTTATCGTCAGCAATAGAAAGTGGAACTCACAGAACCACAGGAGGTGAAGTTGGCAGGCAGCTTTTAGGATCATCTCACCCAAGCACCCTGCTCAAGCAGAGTTATCTAGACCAGGTTACTGAGGGACACATCCACCTGAGTTCTGACTACTCCCAGGGATGGAGACTCCACAAACTCTCTGGCCAAGTTGCTGCAGTCCTTGACCAGAAAGAGGGAAAAAAATGGGTGTTTTTTCCACATCTATGAATTTCCTGTTTTTCAGTTTGTGCCCACTGTCTCTTGCATGTCACAAGATACACTGAGATGTTTGGCTCAGTATTCTTCACTCCCGCNACAATTAGACAGAATTCATACTAAGAGTAGAACAGGGGAGGGTTTGTCAGCATCCTTAGCAGATTTCTGGTGTGGATTACACCAATGATTATATTTTTCTCAGTAAAAAAATAGTAGTTCAAAGTAGAGGTGAGAAGGTATTTTCAGGTCTAAGAGGCTACGGTTTGGGTGAGTTTGAGAGGCTGTGAGCAAGTGTGTGTGTGACTTATAATTCAATTTGATTTTTAATTCAGTAGACAGCCTCATGCGCATCAGTATTTCATTGCAATTGCAATTGGGACAGGAAAGGCAGGAAAGATACATGTAAGCAAAGATGTTAAAAATGTTTGCAAAAAACCCCAAGGTCTTTGTGTTTGTGCATGAGTGTGAAACAGAGAACTCAGTGTTTTTTAAGTAAAATGCATCCTTATAATGGTCAGAGACATTCAGATAAGTAGACTTAGGTGTGCCTAAAATTTCTAATGTTGGATTTTGCAGCTGTTTATCGTCAGCAATAGAAAGTGGAACTCACAGAACCACAGGACGTGAAGTTGGCAGGCAGCTTTTAGGATCATCTCACCCAAGCACCCTGCTCAAGCAGAGTTATCTAGACCAGGTTACTGAGGGACACATCCACCTGAGTTCTGACTACTCCCAGGGATGGAGACTCCACAAACTCTCTGGCCAAGTTGCTGCAGTCCTTGACCAGAAAGAGGGAAAAAAATGGGTGTTTTTTCCACATCTATGAATTTCCTGTTTTTCAGTTTGTGCCCACTGTCTCTTGCATGTCACAAGATACACTGAGATGTTTGGCTCAGTATTCTTCACTCCCGCTGATCTAATTATAGATATTGATAAGATCCCTGCAAACCTTTTCTTCTCCAGCCTAAGCAGTTGCAGCTCCCAACCTTTCTCCAATAGATCTGATTCTCCAATCCCTTTGCCTTTACTCTACACCAGACTCACTCCAGTATCTCCACGTTTCTTCTGTAGGGCCCAACATTGGTGCCAGCACTCCAGATGCATTTCACCAGTGCTTTTTGGAGAAGAGGGATCATCTACCTCCACCTGCTGGCAACAATTCTTAATCCAGCCCAGGAGGCTGTTAAACCTTCTCTGTTTGTTATTACAGGCACATTCCTGGCTCGTGTATACATTGGTGTCCACCAGGGACTCCAGAGTCTTTTCTGCAAAGCCGCTTTTCAGCTGAGGGCCAGTGCAGGAGGTTATCCCTCCTCAGCTATAGGACTCTGCATTTTCCTTAGTTTTACTTCAAAAGATTTGTGCCAGACCATTTCTCCAGTCTGCCAAAATCCCTGTATTGAATTCCACACCATCTAGGCTTTGACAGATTTCTTCATATTGCCCTTATTCATTTCACCAAATTTGATAATGAAGTAACAGCACACATCACAATCTTCGCACAGCAAAGATTTCCCGATAATTTTGGCTACTATTTTAAGTACCAAAATCACCCCATACTGCAAAAATTTCTTCACCCTAGCTATAGATCACCAAACTGTTCACCATCTTTTCAAGATCCTTAAAAAACCCATAAAACTGTGCAAAAAGAGTGGGATGTCCTAATTCTCCTTCTTAAGAAATTCTCTCACCCCTATACAGCGAATTATTCTTACAGTTATTCTCTACCAAATCCTTCTTAACTAAAACCAGACACACATCTCAATACATGCAGTACAAACCTAACAAACCGCTCCAGTTTTAAACTCTGATTAGGTATTTTAAAGCTCTTGAATAATCTCTGGAAAATAGCATCTGTTGGGAATGATGATTTTGAAAGGACGTTTGAAAACAAAAATCAAGACTGAAAAGTTATGCTTGGATTTACCAAAACCAAATGGGGGATCTTCCTTCAACACTGACTGTAGGCATAGGCAGGGTGGCAGCTCTAACACTCCTTAGCTGGTGGCCACCCCATCACTTTGTGCTTTAGTGTGTAGTCCTGCTCCAGGATGCTGCAGCGCCAGGCTTGCTGGCTGTAAACTGGGTGGCCACACACAGCACAGGAGGGAAATAAGACTCAAAGGCTTTGCCACAATGTTTTTTATTGTCCCAAAGTAAAAACTGCCCCTCCATCCACTTTAAATATTAATAGTAGTGTCCAAAATTTCAAGACCACAGAATGAAAACAAAAAAACCCAAAACCGAACTGCTACTGAAATTTAAGTATAAATACTTTCTCAGAAATATTTTAATTACTAATTCTTCTTCATGAATTAATTAAATAACACTTGGAATGTTTTAGAAGAAATATATACAACTGTTAAGGAAGATTTGTAATAATTTTACCTGCCCATATATAATCAAAAGCGAAGACATAAAAAAACAAGGAGGTTAAATGCTGCATTTTAAAATAACCTTGCTGTATTTTGTGAATCCATTTCTAATTTTATGGCGTTTAAAACATAATAGATGTTATTTATCTAGTCTTATTAGCATAATAAAGAACTATAACCTGTAGCAGTCAGGAAACTAAATTACTGCTTTTACATTTAAGTATTACATTGACAAATACTTTGACCTTTATATTATGTTCTGCTCAAAGGTTAGAAAAATGCATTATTGTTCATTTTATTTTCTTTTTGGACAAAGTTTTCTTGAAAGGTCTGTTGAAGGATAAAAGATTGATATAAATGGGGAGGAGGGAATACATTATTAATATTGTGGGATAATTTACACAGCAAGCCTTCCACAAGGTCAAAACTAGACATTCCCATGGGAATAAACCAAGAATGCAAGTGGGGGAAAAAGAAACCTCTTTTGACTTTCTGGTGACATTCATCTGAAAATGATGTCTTGGGTACCGTTATTTTTTAAGCTTTATGTTTCACTGACCACAGTCATAATTAATCTCTTTTGGCTTTTAGATACATACTTGTTCATTTCGTTCATAAAAATTATGTATAAACTTCCTGCAGCTTGTTTTCAGAAAGCTGAAAATGGAAGCTGGAAGGCCCACCAACTGTGCATGGCATTTCAGAGACGTGAAAATCACAGCAAGGCACAGCGATGTTAGGGTCTCTAAAACAGGGTTTATTGCCTTGTCCCTTCTGACATTCTTACAACAGAACGGAATATTGAAAGAGACCTACAACACTCATCTAGTCCTGAGCAGTTCAGGCAGTAACATTATCAATAATAACAATTACAAGCTTTACTTTATATTCAAAATAATATTTGAAGTCATTGTAATATCTCTTAAGGCATGTTTAAAAATGCTAGCATTTTACCAAGTCCAACCACAGTCTTGGTAGCTCACTCTCAAGTATATCAAGAAAATATCAGGACGAATTTATCATTAGGGAAAATAAAACACCCACAATAGTGGTTTAGTCTCTAGGGTTGAGGAAAAATCAGCCTTACTTCTGGTTCCGTTTAGGAATTTCTCTCATTTTCTTCTCTATATATTCCAAAAGCTCACTCAGAGGCACAAAGCAATGCATAAGGTTGGGGTTGTTTTGGGGTGTTTTTTTGGTTTTGGGGGGCTTTTGAGGGGGCTGCAACTTTTATTCAAAAAAGAATGAGCTGGACATACTACAAAAAAAGCCCTTCCTTTTCTGTCTTGCTTTAACACCCTTGTGGCAGTGGCACATATACTTAAAAATGCAGGGGCAAATCTGATGAAATTCCTTTTTTTTGGGGGGGGGGGGGAGGTGGGAGGAAGGGAGTGTTCAACTGGCTCTTTCCTTTGGCTTGCAAGCAGCATGTTACCCTGGGTGCTAGCATTTGCTGACTGATCTATTAGGACGATGTTAAACCCACTGTGCATTTTTCTCTGACTGTCTACAGTGTGGCATATTGATTTTGCTGTTCCCTGGTTCACTTCTAAAACCTACGCAGTCAAAACTGTTACTTATTTGAAGCTTTCTGCTTTTCCAGCCCTGTTCTGACAGATATCTCTGTTATGGCACCATCTGCTATCTTCATATTCCATGACTGAACCACAGGCTAGCACTTCTGCTGTGACAGTTTTTGAGGTGCAAAAAACACTTCTCCTGACATCTGCCTCAGCTCATCCATCCTCCAATTAGAAAAACTCTCTGAAAATAGTCTTGAGATGCTTTACATTTTAATTTCTCTATAGGATACTTCTTCACTATAAGGAAGCCAAGTCTCTGAAGTTTATTTTCTTTCAATTTTTAAGAGAGTTAATAGTTTTTGTACATAAGCTGAGAGTATAGTAAGCAGGCAGGGAACACCTCATACATCAAATTAACATTACTTATTCCTGTCCAGTGTCTGTAAAAGCACACGGGAACAGGCACAAGAGGGCCAGATATTCCAACTCTTTTGGCTGCAATGATGCACTCCAGTTAAAGAAATCACCTGCTCCTCTAGAATGAAAAGGAAAATACAAAGCAAGATGATGAGATGAGGTTTGGTCTACTGAACTAGGAAATTGAAGCTGTTCCCATCTAAGGCCCCATCTCTGCATGCAACGAGTTCAGAATAAAGATATTCCTTAAAGGTAATATTTTGATGACATTCACCTGATTTTTTCACTTAGGTATCACAAGGTTGTTAGTGCTGTAAAATCAGTATAATTCAGGATCTAAGATGGAATTTATTCTCCAGCCTTTACCAACCACGATGCAACAAAGCTATTTAAAAGCAAGGCATATTCTAAAATTATTACCTTACCAGCAAGATAGGTACATGTCTAATCACAGGAAGAATGAGGGTTGTGTCTATTCCTTTTCAAACTGTAGCTGACCATCCAAAATTCAACATAATCAAAGATAAGTGGAACATGTTAGAATTCAGTGGCAGAAGTCATGAGAGGTAACAGAATGAAAGATAACTTATGAGGGGCAAAAAAAATCTCAGTTATGATAAATTTAGTAAAATTTAAAAGTATCAATCAATCAAAATTATAAACACAAAAGAGAGTTAGGAATTGATTACTTTTAACCTTTACTAAATACATACAGAGAATCCATACTTCTGAACAAGAGTGATGTTACTTTCCAAATTTGAGTAATGCAGCACGATGCAGAGAAGCACTCTTACAAACATTCCAATAAACAAAACTACAAATCTAATGGGTTATTGCCATTCAGCTCAAGAGTTATTACTATGATTCATTTCTTATAGGCTTCTTAAAAGCATTCAAACACATTTCATCCATAAACAAGATATCTGACAGTACACATTCACATTTTGCCAGACAGTCATAACCAGCAATGGAGTTTGTAAGTTTTGTATTAATAAGTATACAGAATTCCACCCCTCTCTCTGTTGTTCCAGCTTCTCTCTTACCTCTCTTTGTCGTCCATTGCTCATTTTTCCAAGCCAATCCTTTCAGCAATAGATTTGCACATAAGGAAGAAATCCTTTTTCTCCTCAGTTCCACATTTATACTCATATCAGTTCCTGTTTTTAAGGAAAGTTTCCAGTCTGACTATGCCCAAGACCCTCTGGCAGTCACACTACCACTGCCAGAGACTGTCAGTGCTCGGACTGAGGCCCCTTCATTGCAGGTGGCTCCAGTGGTCCAACTGGTCCCCCTTTGACTCCCTGCACACCCCACTCGCAGCCAGACCTGGTTTCCTCACTGGTTTGACACTGAGTTTCCCTTAGCAGAGCCTCAGATACCTCATTCTTAAAGCAGTTTATTTATGGGGAGGTAACACAAAAAGGTTTGAGCTGGTGCCTCCAAAGAGGGACCTCCAACAGAGGAACTCCTGGGCTTTTATACTCTCTCAGTCTTCCCATGCACAGGTTTCACCCTTCCTTCTCAGACCTCAACTCCTGCTCCCTCTCTGTGTTCCTTCACCTCGCTGTAGTCACCCGTATTTGTCTCTTTTATTATTCTAAATGTCAGGAATTCTCGACTCACACCACATCTCGCAGTGTCCATTTGTCTGGCTGGCATCACCCATCTTTCCTGCCCTTTTTTATCCCAAATGCTGGCAGTTCATTGCCTCTTGTCTCGGGCTCCCACCCAGAGCTCGATCTGCATGTCAACCTGCATCTCATTCTGCAGCTCGCAAGCTGAGCCCCTTGGACCAGATCTATTCCTCATCATTGTCAAACATTTTTCCAGAGCTTGTGCCTGTCTAATATGCTCTACAAATGTTGTCCTGTGCAAATAAAGATCTACTCTGCGCCAAGTAACTTACTAAATGCTTTATGCCTTATTTACACAAGATCCAGGGCTTTCATAATACTAGCCTCTTGTAGTTTGCCTAGAATAATAGATCTAAGTGTCTAATACTGATCTAAGTGTCTACATCCATCTACACGCCTTTCCAGTTTATCTGACTTCACACTGCCAAAATCCCTCTATCAGCATTCATTCATGACACAGATCTATACTATAGGCAATTAGTCAAGCTCTCTCACTTTTGGCTACTATAAAAATCCTTACTTCCTTCCAAGAGAGGAGAGCTCATCCATAAACGAGCAGAACAAATAAATCTATCAAGGTGGCAGTTCAAATTTTTTTCAGTGTCCTGTAAAATGAAGATACAGGGACACTTATGTCCATTTCCTTACTTATTTGATCTTTTCATAAGCATCCACATAGTAGTTTATGGTGCAACTAAGAAATTTTTTCCTTCATATTTCTAAACAAGTGGACAGATGCTTTAGATACTGTAATTATTTTACTTGTTCTTCTGGTTTTGGTATTTCTCTGCACCATACAATTCTTAATAAAACTTGAACAAAATTATCTGTTACCTCTTACAAAGTGATCTTTTTCTTAAAATTTCTTGCTATTAGTCTGTCCTAATATCGTACTGTAACTTTGCAGTGTTTATATAGAGAATAAAAAGACATTAAATGCATTTAATACCTACCTGTTTACATAAATGCTTATGGCATTTTCTCATTTATATATACATTTTCAGTTTCATATTTAACCCCGTAAAAGGCATTTTTGTTTGCAAACATGCACATCACTTCAGAAAAACATCATACTTCTTCTGCTTTATCATTTTGCAGCACAATAGATTTATCTCTAATTTTATCTCATACTTTAAAAAAAAAAAAAGAAAAAAAAGAAAAGAAAATATATGAGGAAAAAGAAATAAGCTGTTTGCTTATGTTTTAATTCCGGGAATGAAAGGGTCTATGAGACAAGCCTCCTGCAGTTACAAGGTTTTAAATTTGTCTTGTCTTGGTCCTTTTACATGAGAAAGTGTCACCAATAAAAGCTATCTATCCATAATTACATTCAAAATACTCCATAGGACTCCTTTTCCTGAGTTACAATGGTAACAGTTAAATTGGTAGTCAGTGGACTCAGTCGTGGGAGATATCACTGGGTTGCCCTAGTCTCACATCCCATTGTCCAAAAGTTGAGCATGTCCTTTTGCCATACCTCCTAGCTTTTTCTGCTTTTTCCAGTGTGGTGGGCATTTCTGTGCTCTGTGGAAGTTTCTTGGAAAGCAATACCCAGATAAAAGTATCCACTGCTTCCACAGGCAAGGAAAGACTTTTGGGAAGTTCAGTGTAAAGGAATATAACTATCATTTTCCATTCTCTACCCTTTCCCTTCATCTTGAAGCACAGAGAGCAAATGACCACTGGGTGTGACAATTCCCCCAGCTCACCTGGATGCACAGTGGGTTCAGAACTAAGCTAGGGTGTAGTACAACAGCTGGCCAGTAACAACAGCATAAAAACAGGTGAGAGAACTGGGCTGACAGTCAGCATCAAGTCTTTTTGCTCCATCTGTAATTTTGCATGCACAATGCTTTCAGAAACTTATTTTCTTTTCCCCCCATATTAATAAGTGTGATACCCAACACATTATATACAGTCATAAGGACATATTCATACCAGCAATAGTAACTCAATGAGGATCCAAAGCACAAAACTTGTAACTTGTATAACTCTGGTCTCAAAGCAGCTAAGCATGAACACACCTCAAACCAAGACTGCTTCTCAAACTCTTACCTTGGTTTGACTAACAGCACTTCTTCAGCATAAGTTTATCACTATTTCAACATACTTCACAGATGGTACAATGGAAAAGTTCAGTGATTGGGCCTCTCTGGAAATAAAACTCTGCAAGCTTTACCAGGCTTAAGAAACAACTATTTTCATAATGACAAATTAAAATCTCTGATTTTCGTTTTGACCCTGCATTTAGTTTCAAACAGAATTTTAATTGCTCTCCTAGCAGACTTGGAACTATTTGGAATAACACCTTTTTTAATTAAAGGCTGGAATAAACCACAGACCATTCACCTTTAATTAGGGACACCTATAAAAGCATACTTTCACTACTGTCTTAAATGACAGATGTTGTTTCCTGAGTGTCACCCGGGTACAAATCCATGCAGTTCTTTCAGGCAGCACTCTACTGGTGCATGTGGCAGATCGGCAAACTACAGATTAATGTCAAACTTGCAAAAACATATGTCATGTCAAACTAGTGCAGCTACATTCTGGTCCCCTTCAATATCACCAGGCTTTGCACAGCTCCACTTTGTACACACCTCACTGAAAGACTGCGTGTATCTAAGTGAGCACAGAGCTGCAGGTACCTCACACAAGGGAGAGTGCCACAAAAACACTGGACTTTACAGAGTCAACTAGCATCCAGTATGAGGACTGAAAAGGAACTAGAAACAGATCCTGATCAGAGATACTGTGGGATGAAAAGAGCTGGGCTGGGACAATGGGGGTCAAGTGATAATGCCTGAAAAACTGAGGGCAAAAATATGCTCCCTTGCCTTCTCCTTCCATAACAGTCTGTAATGGCTTTTATCCCTCTTCCTTCAGTTCCTTATTTTTCTCCATCAAAGTCCTTGCAACTATAAAGAGTAAAAACTATTCTGTCTCCTTCCAGCTGTGTCCCCTTCCAAATTCTTATACACACCCAATCTTGTCACTGTTAAGGCAGTCTGAAAAGCAGAAAAGGCCTTGACCCTGTGTCAAGAGCACTGTTCAGCAATAGCAGAAACATCCCTAAATTATCAACACAATTTCCAGTACAAATACAAAACAGAGTCTCATACCAGACACTGCAAAGAGAATTAACCCTACCACAGCCAAAACCAACACAAACACGTTTACAGACTCTGGCAACACAACAGTACATTTGTATCCTTAAAACAGACAGAATTTTAGTGACATTTAGTGTCAACAAAATCAAAAATAATTGCTCACCCTCTGGCTATAAATTAAGTATGTTTATTTCGCCAAGGGCAACATTTACTAGAAATTGTAAATTGCAAGGAAGTCAGAAATCACGTAAATAGTAATCCCAGCTAATTAAATTCTGCATTTAATGGACTAATATTTATTGAAAGCTCATTAAAAATGAACTAAGAAATGCAGTAACTGCATTTGCTGAAAATAACTGTTATTAGGGGGGGGGTTGGTGTGTCAGTTACTTGGGTTTTTGTTTGGTTGGGGGTTTTTTTTGTTTTCCTTTTTTTTTGTGGGTTTTTTGCAAGCACTTAGAAGGTTATTGTAAAATTGCTCTGGGTCATACTGTTAATATACAACAGACAATTACTATTCTCTAATCAAAAAACTCATTCCTATTTATTGGAAACTGGGGCTATTCTCACCAATCTTTGTTCCTGCTTAAGAGATTGGACACTTACTAAATATGTGAAGAAGTTAGTGAGATATATGTGCCAATTTACTGTCTGTTAACTTGTTTTGGTCATTCTAGTGTTTCTGGCCTGTGATTTGGAATGAATTAATGTGAAAATCCTTTTATTAAACTAATAGTCTTCGAGGCACTTTCAGATCTTGCACTGAGATTTGGCATATGGGTAGCAGATGATACTTTATCTTTACTTGCAATGCACACTGACTTATGACCTACCCATCCATCGACTGGTTTAAGTGTTAAGCCTGGAAACAGAAGCTAGAGCATTCAGGCAACAGGGAAAAAAAAAAGAGTGGAGCCAGAAGGGAGAGATACACTAATTAAATGAAAGGAAGAAACTTCACTGTTCTGTGGTAAAGGGTGACAACATGAGCACAGATAAAATAGCAAATGAAAAATAAATAAAAAGAGGTCTGACGGAAGAAAAATGTGCAGCTGACTCAACATAGCAATGTGTTCTTGAAAGCTATTCTAGGACCAAAAAAAGTGGTATTTTATGGCAGATGCAAAAAGGGTATTATTAAAATAACTAGGATGTTAAATGTAGGATCTGTAAATAACCAGATGTGTAACGATGGAGAGTACGGGATGGGGGGAAAAAGCAGTAGAAAAGTCCCAAGGAACAAGAACAAGCTTCTGAGGTTAACAATAAGTGAAGAAAAAGGTGATATACCACTAGCAGCTGTGCTAATTAGTAAGTTTCAGGATTTCTTTGGGAGTCTCCAAGGTGGCAACCTCAACTGCAAAAGACCAAAAAATAAGCAACCAATTATCTGAAGAGACTTCTATTTTAGCAGTGATGGTCAGGACAGAAATTGTGTATACCCTCCTTTAGCTAAGCTATACAAATGAGTAACTACTGTGCCTTTTATTCCTATGTATTTCCCTAACAGGAAGTTGCTCAGTTCTCTGGGAATATTCTCTACTATGCGTGCCTGCAAATGCTGACCATGACAGATTTCTTCTCTCAGCTGTATTTTTCTTTCAGCACACTTGTATCCATTGCATGTGATTTTTAGATCACATCTAAATTACTCGGTGCTTTTCTGTCAAAGCAATAATCAAATACTTTAATTCACTGACAATATTTGTCCTCGTTAGCCCAAACTGAAGGGGTAAGACTAACACTGTTTTTACCAGTGGAGGATGCCACCATCACCTTTTGGGTCTGACTTCTAAATACTGAGTTCAACCATGAAAATTCCTCATATTTTACTCTTCTTTCATGCATTCATGGCTTCTACTTTACTAAAATTACTTTTTTAATGAACGTGTTCCTGCAAGGATATCTTAAATTAGTATCCCTTAAATCCAGAGAGCAGAAACACTTTTTGTCATGCTAAAATTCTTTCCCAAGAGCCCTTTTCACAATACTCAGCAAGAATTACCAAGGGTGGAAAAGGAAGCAGAGAGCTGGGCTCCAGTGTACCCAGACCTGTGTGACAGGCAGCAGGCATTTCATTACCAGGACATACGTGTGGTCAGCAGCCACTATCATTGACAGAACCAGAAAGAGATTAAAATATATATGCGAATAATAAAACATTTATGAATCATTTTTAAAAAGCCTGTATTTAGCTGTAGCAAATATTTATAGTGTGCAGCCACATATACTTCACTTCAGGTGAAATTTGCACTTTGGATGAATATAGTGATCTGCAGGGCCCTGCTTCAGAGTGAAGAGTGCATGTCTAAGGAGCACACAAAAGTTCTTGGATGATGTTCTAAAAGTTTTATAAAATTCTTATTTAAGCAAACTTTCCCATCTCTCTCTCTGAGAAGAAAAAAGAAGAAAGTGAATAAAAGAGATGAAGATAACATAAAATCTTATATACTTCTTAAAGCTCTTCAAAGCTCTTCTTATTCCCAATGAAAATGTCAACCATACACAAAAAATACAGCAGGATCTGTTAACATTAACTGATTTGTATATATTAGATATTTGATTGCAAGATTGCTGGAGAAAAAGTCCATCTAAGTGTAACACAAACTCACTTTACTTCTTTTTAACAGTTTTTGTAACTTTTATTAGTATGTAACAAGTTTTCTACCCAGCTAGAGCACCTATATGGGTGTATATTACCATACAGTACCAGAAACACAAACTATTCTATAATAAGAATAAACGGCATAAAAGCAAAAAATTAGTTCAAAACATGTACATATTGAAAATTCAGCCATCTACTGCCCGGATTAGAGAAATTTCAACTTTTGTTATCAACCATACATGTAAGAATCCTTGATCTCCACTTGTAGATACCAGGCAAGACACTGCTGCCTCATGTTTTCTCACCGCGATGTAGCAGCAGGACAAGGCACTTAGCAAACCACAGGAATAGGAGCAGGTGGCAAAGAGCTATGAAATCTGATGGACATTAGGTCATGCAGGTGGTAAAAGCTGCAGCAGACCAACAAATTCAACATGCAGTTAAAAAACACTTTATAAATACTTTACTATTCATAGTCTGGAAATATCCACACCCAGCACCACGAGATACAAGCAAAGACTGAGGAACAAATGTATACATTCACACACACCCTCAACAAATGTGGTGATGTTTAAACAGAAAAATCTTTACTTCCAAACCCAAGACCTCAGAAGAATTACATACAGCTTTGGGTCATTTTCAGCTTCCTCAGCATCTCCAGAAAAAGAAAGTCAGTTTTAAGGGGGAACAGGTAGAAATTAAGAGAACGTATAGCACTTGCTGTTGCTGGAGTTAGCAGATATAAGCCACACATAGCCAAATGAATCAGCTTAAAATTCTGCATCTTTCAAAATTCTCAACCCAGAGACAACGTTGCTTGGACAGAAATCCAAAGAAAGAAATCAGATTAAGTTATCAAATTCTTAAAACACATGAATTTCCTTTGACCCATTTAACTTAGGAAAAGCCTTGGCACTTTGTAAAACCCCTTAGGCAAGATCTATGCATTTTCTTCTTTCAAAATTGAAAATAAAACATTCTTCTTTTATTAATTATTAGCATTAATGTATCATGCCTTACTAAGATAACCAGTGTGAAAAGAAAACACTCTTAAACTAAGCAGCTGCTTACCCGTGATTCTCAAAAGCATACACAAAGGTTGTAAAGTTCAAAGGATACTAAAGTAGTAAGATGCTCCAATCTCTGAATTAAATGAGAGTTTGGCATGTAAGTCCTGTAGATTGCTTTTAAAAGTCTCTGCAAAAAGACTGCCAATAATAAATAGAAAAATCTATTTTAAAAGCAACCAAGCTATCCAGCAGTAATTTTAAAAAAGGAATTAAATTCAGACTGGTTCATCTCAAATAATTCCACAACTCTCACTCAAATCTGCACACCCTATAAATAAAATTCCAGACCAGATTTTTCAGTTGGCTTAGTATCTGGTATACCCTCCCATGATATATCAGAGAGATCTGGTTTTCTAAGTCTTTGTATCTTTGCTGTACAGCATAGGTCTCTGGGTTACAGAAACTTCTTTCATTAAGTTCTCCATTATTTACAAATTTTTCAAGATACAAATTATCCTAGCGGTTACAGCTGTCAAAAACATTACTATAATGGAAATTTATGTTTGCAAATGACAAAAGAAAATCATTAGGACAATACCTATAAAAGTTAGATGAATTTTTGTCTCTGAAGAGTAGTTATTTAAAATAATTCCAAGAGCTTCACAGTAATTTCCAGTCCCCACAGAAAAAAAAAGGAATTTTAATGGAGTTTTCAATTCACTCTTCATCCAGAGATTTAATTTTATTATCAAAATATAACATTTCAAGGCATTAAGAATATCTGATTTAAATAACAATGTGGCATGATTGTTGGTTTTGATTTAATTTTAAATTTTTTTCATACGGCATCATGCAAACTAAATTAAAATTATGGGACCTGTCACTTAAAAAGATATTAGCAAACATTTATGAAGACAGAAGTATCCTTCATATTGCTGTCAAAGATAAAAGGGGCTGGTTCTTTGGTTTATTAAACGAAACATCAGAGGTTTGACACTTAAGCACTTATGCCACAAAATCATGTAAAAAACTCACTCTGCTACTGCACCCAGACCCCAAAGGCACTCCAGCCATACCTGTTAATAACTCAAATGTGAATTTCAAGGAAACTGGGCCAGCATAGCCCGCTGTGAACATGGGGCAACAGCAGCAAATTGTCTAGAAGCACCTACCTAGCTGATAGGAGTTCACAAAAGTTGGGATAATCCTTATGTTTATTTTATGGGTTATTACATATTTTCCGTCACAATCTGGCACACCAATCTCTGCTATTACAGTTCCTTCTACTTTGCCTCACTCATTTACTCTGGGCAGTCTGGGGACAGGAACCAAATCTTCATCAGAAGCACATCAGTAGCCTTACAGAGCCTAATCAGCCTCCTCAAACTCCAGTTTCATGTTTAAATGTTGTGGCAGCCACATCGTTAGTATTAGAAATTTCACTGAAATGCTGGAAAACACAATGTCCTCAAGTGAAAAGGCAGAATTCCATGTTTTATATTTTAGTGAAAACTCCTAAAATAATTCTTGTCATCATCCATTATTCTGTCAGATATATGATTCTTCTCCATTTGTATTTGCTACCAAGGAGTCACCTTAAAATCATCTTTTTGTACACTCATCTAACCAATAAGAGAGAGGTATATTTAGCTGGGAGTCAAATACTCCAAGTTATATCAAATTAATATCAGTTCTGTCCATGCCAGCAGAATAATTTCCCTTAGATCCCACCAATTAAGATTTTGGACTTCGGATTCAGGTCCTTTTTTTGGATATTGAGCTTAACAGTCTATACTATCTCAATAAAAACAGCTGAAGGAAAAGACCCATTTCTATCTCACATCTAAAATCGTGGGGGAGAAAAACTCTACTAAATTTTAATCTGCCCTCTCTAAAATAACAACTACACAGAGTAGCAGGACTTCTCTGCTACTCCAAAGTTAGAGGATGAGGTAGAAAGTGATACACAGATTTCTAGGAACAGCTGAAATTATTCCCACACGCCATTCTGCTCAATGAATTTGAACAGGCCTCCTTTGAGAACACTGACAGTCTGGAGGTAAAACACTGTCAGTTTGCACAAGATCATGTTCCCTAGTGCCAGATTTCAGATTCTCCTTGCTGCATTTTTGTATGCAAAGACTGTGATGTCTAAGCTATTAAGTACATCTTTCAGTACTCATTTCCTAAGTACAGAAAATAGTCCCCTCGGAATAAGAAGCCTGAGTGGTCAATACCACGAAGCGATCAGGATCGTTTTTTCTTCTTCCTCCCAGGAAAAAAAGGAGCACAGTTCAGACTTTGAAAGGATAGGAACAGCTGTTCCCATCTGAACAGCCATGGTGCCTTTGTTATCCAAGATCAGAGGAAGAAAAATTACTTTTAAATCTTCAACCAGTAGTTCTCTGGAGAAAACAAACTGCTTTCTGAAGAATAAATTAAACATTCAATTAAACTCTACATCAGGTAACTACTGTTCTTACACACTTTGGGGAAAATATATTCAAGGGTATTATTATAATCCTGTGCAAATAACTCCAATAAATCACATCAAATTGAAAAATTCTCTTCTCAGTTCAAGCAAAATGTTCAATATAAATAACATGTAGATTTAAGAAGGGAGAAAAATATTAAAATACCCAGAATATTGGCATTCTAGCAGTCCCTGACTCCCCAGTTGCAGGACTAGGTTAGCAGACACATCCATTTCTGTAAAGATCTATATGTGCATCAGGTCTTCTCATCCCACTTCTAATTCTCTACTTCCCAGAATTAAAGTGCATATATAAGATTTCTGAGGTATTTCTAAACACCAAATAATATGGCTTTAAAGAATTCATTTGTCTCCATTGATGAAGCATTTAATTCAGGTTATATGACTATGTTTATGAAATAGCTTCAGGATTTATTATATTTGCATGATAACTCATCAACTACACTTTAGCTTGAAGGAATATAAGCAGAGAAGTTAATTAACACTCATTTTCAAACTGCCAAGAGCTGCTATAGGTTCAAAAATTTTATCTACCCATAACCACGACCTAAATAAATAAACAAAAAGGTATTGCTTCCAGACCACTGAGCCTATTGCTAAAATTAATTGAGCAATATTGACTTGGATATTCCAATCATCTAGAAAAGTTAAAGGCAACAGCAGCGTCTGAAGATACAAATTCCTTTATTTTCTATTAAAACACTCACTATGGTGAGTTAATTAAGCAGCATATTTATCTCTAGATTTGATGTTGTTTCAGTAAATATTATGTTGGACAGTAGCTACCATGTTGAAAGGAGTTCTCCAGGTACCTTTTCTCAAGAAGGTAAAACAAATAGATGAAAACAAAACAGTGAAACAGTTGTTGAGTTTTTTACCTGATTTAGTAAGACTGTTTATGAATAAACTAGTAAGGATAAAAGAAGAAAGCAAAACCATAAAATTTGTACATGAGCATAAATCAGAAAAATATTCCTGATAATAATATTTCTAATAATAGGAAATAAAATGTTAAAACACAATACCATGACATAAGCGTTCAACTCTTAAACAACATAGGTATAAATTTATATTTAACATCTTCTTTTTACTGCTATGTATTCTTTGCTTCTAAATCAAGGATGCTGTGGCCTTTAACATTATTAAATAGCTTATTGGGTCAAAGCCCTCTTGAACTGTAATGCTTTTTAATAAGATGTTCTAAAGTGTTTTTGCGCGAGCACATCATTATTACAGGCAAAGTCCTTTGTCACACTAAGACCATTTTAACTGCTAAAATGAAGATTTGCAATAAGAAATGGCTGCAAGAATAAATAACACATAATTTATAGTAAGTTTTTCTGAAAGAAAGCTAACATTTGAGAACATCGAGGAATGGAGTGTAGCCACTTGGGTAAGATTATTAGAATGACTAAACACTACTTGTCTAAGTGTTTCAAGATTGTGTCCACAATCAGTCTAAATTTGACAATACATATATATATATCTATAATGTACACGTAATGAATATACACACATCTTTTTCTCTGGATAGAACCTCTGCTTTCTTGCCCTACCAGTGTGCTATGATCAATCTAACAAGAGAGAGTATTGCTTGAACAGGGCCACAAATCAAAATCACAGCATTATATTCCTAGTTGCAGCCAACAGCATCTCTAAAATGTGTAAAACCCTGTAAAGCGAAGTCATGAGATAGCAGGTGAGGATGGCTTCCAGCTTAGAACAGCTCTTGAAGCTGTGTTACCACATTTGCTATGGGATTTTGGTAATTGATTCTGCAGGAACCTCTGTAGGTTGTTCTCTGTTGGAAATCACTTACATCCAGTACCATTTGTTAAGTCTATGCAGAGAATCTGCACTGGAGTTGGCAGCCAAAGTAACTGGCAACAAGAGTATTGTTGGCTTCAACACTTCCTAAGTTTTCCACCCAGGAAATATTAAAAGAGGAATGCACATAAGCATCACTTCAGGTGTATCAACACATTTACTGCTTCAGTCAATGCAAAAGATGTCATGCCAATTTTTTAGAAATCATTTGGCATTACCAGAGTTTCTTGTGATTTCTTCCAAAGTAAATATATCACTCAGAAACCTTTTCTGCAAATAATAAGCTGAAGGACAAGCTATTGCATCCCCTGGCTAAGTTTATTCCTGTTCAATAACTATGGATCCATTGTTTGACCAGCGCATGGGAAACCTGTGCTTGTATTTCTGCAGACCTGTGAGGATAGCTGCAGCACCTATGGCCTGAACCAGATAAACCTCGTCCAAAAGACCCTGCAAATTTTGTAGAAAGATGTGACTGCCACAGCTGAAGAGCTGTACTAATACAGACACCAAAATCTCTGAATTCCCATCAGCTTGGATTTCAGTGCAGGCCAGCATGGATAGGAGAATGTTTTACAGTCATGCAGGATCCCATGACCACTGGACTCTCTGGGAGCCCCAAGTTCATGCAGGTACACTGAGCACAACAGAAACTGTTTAAGGCCAAAGCAGAATTGTAACATGCCTTAAATTATACCCCACAACATTATACCCGTCTGACCTCAGCTGCACACATCCTCATCACCATACCCACTCCCCTGCCGAATTCTCTGTCCCTGGACCACTGAAAGCCATCACCAGCAGGCATGCAGCACCCTGATTAGGAACAAGAACCAAACCACAAAAACTGCATTTCAGATGTCAAGATTAAGGAGATTTCAGTGGGAGTCTTCTTAAATCATTAATTTAATCACAGCCATTAAAACAGTACAATTACATGTCCATAGGTTTAGTAACTGTCAGATGGAGCAGGGAAAAGGAAAGAGAGATCATAGATTAAAATTACAGCTTTGGTGTTCTGCTAGATTGATAAAACTATGTAGGATTGAACACAGAAATGTGTCTCAAAGATGACCTAGGCAAAGACAAATATATGCCTTGAAGGCTTGTCAGCTAATTTGCAAGAGTGGATAAACTGTCTCTGAGCAATAATTCTTTATTTTTAAAATTCTTATTAAGAAGTGATTTATTGTGGCAGAGATTAGTAACTCAGAAAATCATAATATATATTTACACACAAAGGGTTCCAAATACTGTACTTCAGCCTTTCAGTTTAAAACTCTTCAGTTAGTTATGTACACTCAGATAAAGAGTTTGGCCCTCCTTGCAGATCATACATGTGATGCTACAGCACACGTTGGTTTAGAAAGTGTCCTTCAGCTGACAATATACAATACAAATACAGAGGCAAAGGCTGCAAATTTTGAAAGAAAGCTTTTTGAAACATCTTTTAGGTATTCACACAAGTTTAGAAGGGGAAAAATTGTTTAAAAGTATAAATTCACATAGCAGAACCACAGAAAGAATAGTCTGAATAATTTGGAACAACAAAAAAAAGGTGACTCAGAAAAAAAATCAGCATCAATAATGGAATTGCCGTTCCTTTTATTCAGTGCAAGCCTTCAAAGTTCCTGTACACCCACATCTTCAGAAAGAGTCTAAAATCTCTGAACGCTGGAGCAGAAACCTTTATATGTGTGTGAAATAAAGATGATAAAAAAATCAGTTAGAGGAAAAGAAGATTGACAAGATGAAAAGCAGGCATAGAAAATAAAAACACAATCCACTAGATTTTTGGTGTTCACCACATTCATGAATTTCAAGCCAGTGCAAAAATGATGAAATATATAATTGTCTAGTCCAAGAGTTAAGAGTTGCCTTTTTTGTATTCTCTTACATTAATCAATTCAGTTAGTCTGTTTACAGTCATGACCTGTTAGGACAAACATAGTTGCTGCAAATTGAAAATTTAGGTCCTGTGAGAATAAGGAAAATCAGATGCCCGTCTCCTATTTGTTTTGTTTGGGGATTTTAAATCTGATGAGGTGAGGGGTTTTGCTTTATTTCCTTAGCTATTTGGAGGTGCTTTTTGTTAATTTGTTTGGGTTTTGTTAGGGTTTTTTTTCCTCAGCTTCAGAGGCAAATGCCTTGCTCCATTGTGCCCGCACACTGACCCTGTGATCACTGCATTTGTTTCACTATAGGGAGGCACTCATAGAGCCCTGGAGGCAGAAAACAGTTAAAACATCATGATCAAAAGCGTAAACCTTCCAAGCAGTCTCACTTCTGGCTTCTTTACAAAATAATACTAGAGGTACAATTAATGTTACATTCTTTACAAAGAAGAAAAACTAAGAGGCTCAAAGCCTACTCATGAAGAGCTACCAGAGAACAAAGAGTATAAAATCTCACTCTTTCCTTTCACATTTAAGCAGTTTATAATTTAGTAGAGAGCTTTTGGATTACCACACACTTGCACCCAAAGAATCATTCATGTTCCACTCCTGGAAACACTGCCAAAACCAAAACATATCAGAAGTTTAGCCTAGTCAAGTAAGAATTGGCAGATCAGTTCATGTCAGGGGAAAATGACAAACTCCAAAGATTTCTAGAACAGGTAAGAGCTTCTATATCACAGTAAAAGAAGAGATAATACCAATGTTTTACTACACATGCCCATTATCTAATCTTTTTTTGCTTGTAGAGATGATAGAAGTTCAAAAGTATTTATACAGGTTATGCTTGAACATCTTGTTCAAGTTCCTGCCTTGGCACGTGGTTGAAGACAGTCCATACCCAAGGAAAGGAAAAGAGGGTTATCCTACTAGATGTCTCGCTATGCTCTGAGTTGATCAGCCTCTGCACAATCCTGCTACAAGGGAAAACAAGTTCACCAAAATAACTCCAGCTCTTATTCCCGGCTGAACCATGAAGCTTCCAACTGTTTTCCTCCCTTATGGACAAGAGCCAGAAGAGCTCAAATCACTCTTCTACTTTAATCACAAGTTTTTAACAGATATGTCATCAAGAGGACTTGTTCAATCAACAGAAAATTTCTGAAAACTCCAATATTTTATACTTCTATTTTTTTTTTTTTTTTTACATTTCATACTTCCGGCTATAACTGCCCAAAATATAAATCAGTGTTTGATGTATCCACAGCTGCTCTTGTATGCCATGATCAGGCAAATGGTCCTCTATAATAACACCTACTAACTCTAGACAATCTAGGAAAAAAATAGAAGTGGTTAAAATTATGTATTTTACCCAATGTCACTATGCAGATAGTTCCTCAAACCATTTAATTGAATTATATACCCTATTTCTTGCTAAAGACACTTTATTTAGTTTAAAGACAAATATATTGACAGGCAGATATATTCCAAAAATCCAGAAATGAGGTTGCTTTCTGAAGAAAATAAAGAAAGAAAAAAAAGGGGTTCATTATAATGTTGATAATTTTCCTAATAATTAATAGAGAATTATGGTGGTTAAAGGTGCAACAAGAACTGTTAATCCAGAGAAATGAGGGGCTGTGGAAGATGCAGTGAGAGGAAAAAGGCAAACAAATGTGAGATTCTGCAGACAGAGCACAAAAAAAAGAGGAAAAGGTAGAAATATAAAAGCTCTCAGCAGAAAGCATTACTAGAGGAGGGCAGATGTGAAGAATATGCATGTGGCAAGAAGTCTGCAATGCACATGCTGTTATGGGCCAACTGCAATAGCATCCCAGGGCAATGATATTCAAGATTACTTGGGTTTAGCAAAAGTGAATTAAAACCATCAGGAACATGCTTGTATTATTTAGGAGCTTCTTTCAGCTCCTTTTTGCCTAGTTCCCAACAGCCCCAGTGTGGGATAAATTAAATCTTCTGAGGAATATTGCTGTTCTGAAGGATACTGTCATCTGTTCCTCAGTGGGAATTAGACTTCATTAGCAGACCTGGAGGGCATGCTGCAAGGCACTTCCAGTTTCACAGCCTGCTGTACAGATTTGGGATTCGATCAAGGTGAGGTAAGTACTTGGGAAAACAGCTGCTGACTGGTTGAGTTCCGTCTGTTTCTGTAATTAGTTTCAGCAACAATGAAGACCTGGAAAAGAGTCTTGTGCAAGTGCATCACAGACACTCATCCTGCTGAAACATCTCTGTAGACCTGAACAGGGTGTTTTCTTTTAGCTTCAAACTTCATTGCTGCAATGTTCAAGCCATTTATAAGGCTTTATATGAAAGTACAGAACTATAGGCAGACTAGAACATGAACATGTAGAGTCCATCAAATCATCAAATTGTTTTATTCTTTTTTTACCAATGAAATCAGCTCTAAAAGATCAAGTCTTTAGTGGTTTATCAGGATAACATTAGCTATTAGCATGAAAGCTTTGCTAGTTTTAGTAAACCATCAATGTTCAGCAAACCTTTACACTCAAAAGGTTTTTACAAACAAATCTGTCATGCTCAGAACAGCCAGTATCAGCAGGCTGCTACATCAAAAATGGGATTTAAAAGTAGAAGAGTCATTGGTATCACATGCTGTGCATTGATCACCAGCATCCACTACACTTTCCTAAAATTTAATGAAAGTAGGAGAGTTTCCAAGGAGAACATCCAATTTATACCACCAGCATACAAAGAGACAAGCATACAATTATAAAGCATCAGTGTGAGCATGCACAATTAAGTTCTGGCTTGGAAAAGGAAGGCAACAGCTTTCATCTACAGCGAGGTTTCTGAAATACTTTAAAAATGTTTATTTTGTTTATACAAGATCAGTGCACACCAGGCTTAAGCATCTATAAATTCCATATGTACACCTTTGCAAAAACAGCAAAAGTGGAAGAAGTTTTGGTCCTTTCTTCCTTACACACCTTTATATAGCCAAGTACTAGATCAATTCCCATTTAACATTTGTATTACGTAGAGAACTATGTCTAGCAAACTAACCAAAACCTTTCCCAAAGAAACAAATATGCTTATTCATAACAGCAACAAGATTTGACAACTGCTTGCTAATTACTTGTCTTACAGAATATTTTATTCAGTTTTTATTTAATTTATACTTGTTTTGGAGATTTAATCAGGTGACAAGTTTTAATTAGGCAAAATGAAAAGGTAAGGTTCATGTTTAAACTTCAGTTTCTGGAGAGAAAAACCCTATCTTTTCAACAGTTTCTGTCATATACAGAGAAGATCGTGCAACCAGCTTAGATCAGACAAAAAAAAAAAAAAAAAAAAAA
>VYXC01011824.1:0-13415 GCA_013397175.1 Platysteira castanea | reverse complement strand
AAAAAAAGCAAAGCAGCACTAGCCCAGGAAAAAACCAGGAGGCTTAAGTGAAAAATATTAATATTAATTTTTAAAATCTCTGCTTCTATCCTGAAAAATAATAAACACTCTGATATATTATTTACTATGTTTAATAAAGAAGTCTGAAGTTTAAGAACATCACAACCTGACAGTCCCACAAAATACCCCAGGATTCTGCAAGTCAAAAAACCTTTGATCTAGTGCATATTTCATCATCACCAATGAGCAGGACACAGACCATTCTCCTGCCTCACTTGTCCCTCTGTGTTTTATGTTGTTTATTAAAACTGAATGTCTTATTAAAACAGTAAAAGGTAAGCAATTAGCTAGAGCAAATACAGAAAAAAAGAGAAAGACATTCTTTAATATATATGTCAAGGCTTTATAGAGACACGTTATAGCTCTTGGGACACTGGTTTTAAATTTACTTACCATTCCCAAGTCTAGGTTCACATGTTCCTTGTAAAGTCATCATGGAGAGTATATCTCATTACAGCCTGTGATACAAGTTATGCTCTCCCAGTAAACCTGAGGAAAAGAAAATACACCCCAAAGAACAGCAAAGTAATAAAATCTGACATTAAGAGAAAATTTACCATTAAAAAAAAATCTAATAATGGCTCCTAGCACTTCTTAATAAAAGATACTCAACTGCAGCATCTTGAGGAACATGACTTGTTTTAATTATTTATTGAGGGTTGATGGTTTATTTGAAAGAAAATGCAATTATATTCTGACACTTTAATCACTATCAGTTTGTTTTGTTCACCTGGTACTGCTAAGAGGAAGGTTACCTTCCTATGGAAATTCTGACATTTCTATAATTGGTTTTTCAATCCTTCCAATTATTAAAATTATGTAAAAATTGGAGTTATGATATTATTAAGATTGATGGCCAACATCACCAATAACCCAAACCTCAAATAGATCAATTTTTTTTTTTCCCCTGTTAGACACAAGCCATATATAGGCTTTGGGCAGCAAAATTTCCACTGACACAAAAAGCAGAAATCAAGTGCATCCCCTCAATGAACTCATTCAAATCAATCCATTAACCAGAGGAAAAGAAATCACGGAAAAAATAATCAAAGACTAGCAAATCAAAGGCTCACAGGATGGAAAAAATTCTGCTCCAGTGAAATAAAAGGGAATTTTGCTAAATTTAGCCATTAGGTTAGAGGTTTGTTTGCCAATTGGTCAATACCAGAAAAAATAAATGACACTCTCAAAAACACTGTGCCAAGCTTTGGCTAGTTTCAGTGTTTAAAGCATTTCAGAATATTCAGTAAGACATTCAGCTGAATTAAATATGTAGCTTCAAAATAAAGTTAACTCATTCAGCAGAGATTCTAACATTGTTTCTCCATAATCACATGATTAATCTGTTAACCACCCTTCAAGGAGCACTCCACATGCAGCTGTAAGAGAGGAAGAAGAGAGGAAAGGAAAACACAGAAACAACAGAAATATATCATTACATTTTTTTGGCTGGCTTCAGTGGTCATACAACTGCACTTTCATCTTTTTATTGGCCTGTCCAGGGACTTTAAACTCACTAAACTATTCTGCAAATGAGAGATGGTTACCAGGTCATTTAGAAGTGACCTGAATGTGTCTTGGCCATGGTTCACAACACAATTTTCAGTGGGACTGATGCTCTGACTTAGTGCATCTGTGAAGGCTTACATAGCTTCTGGCCAGTATGGAGAAAGCTCAGGAAAGGATCCCTACCATGCTCTTCGAAGAGGAAAAAAAAAAAAATCTTGCAGGGTCAAGTGAAGCAGATAAAGTGCTCTGACACTTAAGAGCAGAGAGGCTTCCTTTGCCCCTCAGAGTCTCATCACACCTTTGTACAGTTCAACCAAACATTAAAACACCTAACCCTCACCTGTACCAGACACATATTACACAGCCTTAAAGGCTTACCCAGCTCAACCAACAGAGGGAAAAGCAATCAGAAGCTGCAGGAAACTGGATGGACCAGGTGTTCAAACAAAGCCTAGCCTCCTAAAAGCAGGCAGAGTGTGAAGAGTCAATACATACGTCAAATATAGCTAAATGGAGAGTGATTTTAAATTCTTTTTGTGGGATTTGGAGATAAGCAAGGAAAACACAGATCTGCGAATCTGTCAATGACAGACCCCCTCCATAACAATCCAAACTGTATGAACTATTCAAAGTGATTTAAAAATCACTTAGCTAATAATAAAGTAGCAATAGGTATTTTGAAGGAAAAATATACTTGTTCAAATTATTCCCCATGGTGCATAAGTACCTCACTTTATGCCCTCAAAGCTTTCCAAGTGTCACAAGTTAGTAAATGATGCTGAGAACTCTGGCCTTTATGTCCTGCACAGGAAAAAACCTAACAAAGAGCTGAGCGTGTGCAGAATCCAAATAAGTTCAGTCATGAAATCAGACAACACCTTACAAGAAGCCATCAACAAGTTATTGAAACAGGACCGCACAAAATTGATAAATACAAATCTACCACCACATTTTATTTTTTGGAAGAAAGGCCCTCCTCAGACTGCCATGTAAACTTCTCAAACTACTTTTTTTCTCTGGGTCACATTTGAGACCTGATGACAGGAATCTTTGCTTGCAGTCCCTGTGCTGCGCAGACTTCTGGGATGAAAAAAACCACCAAAATAAAACAAAGCAAAGAAACAAAAATAACAATACAAAAATATCGCCAAAAATCCCCTACAAAAACCAACACAAAACAAAACAAAAAAAATCCACTACACAGGAAGGGAAGTAACTCCTTTAGCAAAAAACTGATGCCTTTTTCAATATATTAAATGTACTGTATGCCTAATTTAGGAAATTAATCCCCGTTTATAGTCATGAGAGAGTGTGTGCTTTCCCATAAGGACATAATGCACCAATATACCCTCACATGTCCACCATCATACACCACATTAGCTTGCAAACAACCTGTTCAGCTAAATTACAGCATTCCACTCATTTTCTAGTCTTCATGCTGTGAGAGATGCAATAACGTTTTGTTGCAGCCAAGAAAAGGGTTACTGAGTAAAAGAATGAAAGCTGCTGGTTCTGCTTCCTGTTTGTTTTTATCTATGATTTGGATGTGTTTTGGTTGACCTGTTGGGTGTTGCTGTGAACTGGGACGGGGGTGGGGTTGGAGACCTGACCAAAAAGTAGGAAGGATGAGAGGGGAGGGGACAGAAGAGTAGGCGGTCGGGAGAGAATGTCACTTCCTGAGAACCCATCCAATGGGGAAGGGGACAGGGACCACCCTCAGCCAGGAAAGGTATAAAATGCAGCCATTTTGTTGGAGTGTGCCTGTCGGGGGAGAGGAATGCACCAAATTCATTTGACTCCTTACAAATAAAGAGTTTTCTTTTGCTTCGAATACTTTGTCCCCACTTGATTGTATGAAAAAGTGAGTTTATTTCTAACAGTGCAAATAGGATTTTCTTAGCACATGCACTACATACATTCTGAACATGCACAACTGATAAAGTTCATCAGTTGTAAAGTTATTCTTAAAGCTAAGTTAGCGTAGGGGTAGACAGATTTCCACTGAAGTTTAATCACTCCTCCATATGAAAAAGGCAGAAACCTTCCTTTGCAGAAATCACAACCACCCCTTAAACTGAAAAACATGATTTGAAATATAGTGCATGACTTCATGGAAATCCCAGGGAAGGGGGAGCAGGAAGTCAAAATATGATTTTTTATCCTACTTATTTATTCACATAAACCTTGCGCTATCAGACTTACCTAAATATGTGTCCTGGTTTGAGACAAATTTGGAGGAACATCATGTCTGGGCACAGAGCAGGTGATAGGGGATACATAGCATAAAGTCACCCCAAGACATTATAAGGTTTGATTTCTTTCTTAGCTTCATTTTTCATTTTAGCTTTTCATTTTTGAAGAAAACTTTATTGTAATCTACTTTATTGATGCTGTTATTAGATGATTGTATTCGCAAGTGCAGGTCATGTATTGCCATCTGCTTTCAGGATTTCCAGGCTCCAGTTCACAATGTGATACAGTGATCTCAGAAGACAACATATTGAGCAGTAAAACAAAACATCCTGACACTGCAGAGACAGACATGTTCTAAACTAAATATTGTTATAGTATTCTGTCTAGTGTAAAACACTACATCCAATTGCAGTAAATATTAATATGTATCCATTCACCTGATTTAGATGAAAGAGTCTCATAAAAGCTTATTTCCTCTGTTTGCTAATGCACGTGAAAACTATTTGTTTATTCTCAGTTGCATAGTCTGAAATATCTAGGTCATTCACCTGCATGCTATTCCTTAATTACATAGTTCTTGATACTCCCATGGAAAGAATACATTCTAATACAAATGAAGTACACTGCTCAAATAATACACACTGATGAACTCCAGTGGAAAGGTTACCCACTCTGATAGAAACTTTAATTTAAAACAGAGGTCAGAATAACAGGTGGACACGCGGATATCTACTAAAAGAGGAAAAGCCACACAGCTCTCTGTTTACATGTATATTTTTGGTCTCAATACTCTCTTATCATAATATGAAGCATGCCATTAATTTATGAATTTTACAAATGATTTTTTTATAGTCATTATCTTCTAATACCTAAATAACACAGGTTAACATAATGACAACATGAAATCATGTTCATGATCCATGATTATGAACCGTGATGAAATGGTTAACTGAATGTAAAGTGTAGAAACTGTACAAAATGGCAGTGTACGGAAAACGAACAAAACATTTAAGAGTTGAATTCTGTGATCATTGTGGGGACCTTCCAACTTAGAATATTCTGTGGTTCTGTATAAAAAGGCAAAGTGACAAGAAAGTATTTATTTGTACAGCTATCAATATTTTACACATCTACTATACCACCCACAATTTCTATGAACTGCTCTGTTCCAAAGACAGAAAAAAGCTCAGAGCAGGAAAATTTTCCAGTCAACTCTTTTGCATCCGTTTTTTTTTTTTTTTAACATGATAGCAGTCACATCAGTGAAACCGTGATATCATAAGCAGAGAAATAATCAAGATACTCATCACTACCAGAAGTGGAACACAGTCAGAATCTTACTTCCAGCCATAAATCTCTTAAAATTTAGTTTGCTCCTCAACTATGTGATCCAAAGCTATTTCTGTAACACTTTTGGAGCAGTTCAAAGTCAAAGAAGGATAAGGCCTATTTTCTAGATGTACTTCAAAGTTAGCCAAAGCTGATGGAAGCCTTGAGAGATTTGTACTTCCTATGCTTTTCCCTTTTTAATCAGGATGATGACAATTTCAGTCTGTCGTGTTTAACAGATTATTTCACTGGAGTTGTCAAACACTTTTTTAATACATATTCTTCCCATATGAAAACTCTTTTTTACCTCCCCCAAATTCAACTTACCCAGAAATCTGAAGAGCATGTGTGTTTTCACATTGAATTTGGCTTTTTTTAATGCATTTTCATTTTTCTGTAAGAAGCATCTGGGACAACTTCAGGCAACCTTCCAAAACAATGGTAGTCCCTATGGCAGAAAAAAAATTCAGAAAACAAAAATAAATTCCTCTGTTATGGTCATTTAGTTTCACTTGTATTTAAATGAGAAAATAACAAACAAGTGTTTCTGTAGCCAGCAGTCTGATTTGCTGGCACTGTGTGCCTCCAAACCAAAAGCCACGACAACAGCCCTCTTCTTGTGGCCTAATCACCTTATGTTGATAAAGGCCTACAAAAATATTGTTCCCTTAAAAGACAGGATGCACAACAAAGACTGGGAATTGCTATTACAAGCCTTAGTCTTTAAAAATATCCTGAATTTTAAACTACATGGTACACTGAATAAAGGACAACTACCATTAGGCTTCTAGTACACAAAGAAAAGAACATGCAGGTCTGGAATGCAGCATAGGCATTTTACAGTGAACACGTGTTATCCAGAGCTCAGAAAATTTAGAAAGCAGGAGAGGAGCCCAGGTTTTCCTACTTGCAAATAAGCATCCTCGCACCTAACGAAGTCTTCTCCTAGCTTGGGGCGTTCTTTACATATAACAGTCAGTTCTGCACTTTGATTATATTTTACCTTGCTGAAAGTTCTACCCAGAGTATATAAGCATCACATTTTAATTCCTAGGTGGAAGACAACCTAGCTACTAATAACCCCTACTGTCAGCATTTACTTAACTCTGTAAAATAATAGGTCACATTAAAAGAATCTAACACGTAACTTACTTTTTCCTTTTTGAATTAATAATGATCCCAGGGCCTTACATTTAAATTGAATTTGCACAAAATCAGTTCACAGTTCTAAGTTAGATGTGCCTATATATGTGTGTACATTATCATGGTAACACTCTACAGACAGATTCAAGAGAAATGTTTTACTGAGAGTGATAATCTCAAGAAGGTCAAGCAGCTCACAGACACTAGATTTCTCCCCTGTGAGAATTGTTAAATAAAAGTTATAGCTGTGACAGATACAGCTACATTCTCTGGATAAGGAGACATGTTGAAAACGTATCAGACAGTCCTGAATAAGGCACTACACTGAAAATATCATTGTAGCAACTCCTGTGCTCAGAAATATCTTCAAGGCATAATTTTGCCTTTAGTACCTTCAGGAGAGACACTAGGAAGAAGCTGCTGATAGGTGATATTTTTTCTGAGCTAGTTTGCCAGTGGTGGTTGGGGGAGGGAGGGGAGAAGAATAAAAAGAGGGAGAACTGCATCAGAAGATGGAACTTTGCACTGCCCACAAAAAAACCCAAAACAGGGAATATACAGAAATCATCTGTGCTCTAGGTAGCTGTCTGTCAGCCCTGAACAGACAGGAAGGGTGGAGGTTCCACTAATACAATCATGCCAACCAAATTCCTGTTTTGATTTAAAACAGCAAGAATTTATTTCTCTTTACTGACTTGACTATTGTCAAGACCTCAATAGACAGTAAAATTTCATCCCCCCCACCTCGAGTTTCACCCTTAATTGCTATAAATATTTTCCTACATCAAAAAACTAATAAATAATATAATGCTAGTCAGCTACTACATTTTTCAAAGTATGCTCCTAACACTTACTGAAGTAGTATTTGTGCTATTGGCATAGCTGTATCCCTCACTAGAGGCAGCTGCATATATTACCATCTTTTAATGCAAAAAGTTTCCATGTTTATGATATTTTTTGCAAGACATTTCATAGTTTTAGAATGCAATCAGTAGACTTCTTTCCTTAAAAGGCTTTATAAAAATTGTATATGCCTCAGAAGAAATTATTCTGTATCTTGTGTCACATACTTATGCAACAGTAGAGTAGCAACCACTTAATATCCCTAAAGAAAACCCACCCTCAATATCTATGAGAAAAATATAAAAGTTAAAAATTCCAATACCAAGGAAAAAATGTTTAGTACTTGCACCATGGAGATAAAAAAACTAGCTGATTTTTCATCAGATTCCTAAAATATCATTTTGAACAAGATAAAAGCATGAAATCTTGAATGGATTACTTCTATCACTGCTTTCCCTATTCTTTGTGGATTTACTAAAGGGCTTTTCTTCTCAGGCTTCAAATAATTACTTATTATGGAGTAGCATTAATTGGAATTCTGGTGTGCAAACTTCAGCTATCCAGTCGTACCAATTCGTTTATCAGTCTTGCCCTCCTGCTGAATCTGAGCAAGCCCACCTGTTCAGAACTATCTGTAGGGCATAGCAAATCAAACATCAGGTCGTGCGTGAATCCTCTTTCTTTGGAAAAATCCCAAAGGAAAAAGGCTCCACGTGCTGCCTTACTAGCAGCACTTCGCTTCAGGAGGGCAGCAGCTAATCTGGAGAGTGTTTCCATCAGTAGGAGGTACAAATCAGCTCCCAGCTGCATTTTACTTTCCCCTTTTCAAAATTCTTTCTTCCATGTGTCACATCACTCACAGACTTACCAAGGCATGGCTGACCAAGCTCAGCCCTCCCATCAACCCCATTAGAGATCTAAAATAACAGGCTAAGGTTCAGCTGCCCGAAACAGGAAGATAATTCAAATGGATTTCAGAACCTTAAACAACTAGAAGGTCTTGCACCATGATATTGGGCTGCTTCTGGATGCCATCCATGAGCAGTACGGAGCCCAGAGCTTTATTCAGAAGGCAGGGGGAGCCAGCTGAAAATCAACTCTGTTTTCTCACAAGAGAAATACAGGTCATCCTCAAGCAACCAACTTGAAAGTCATGGTAAGCGCCTAATCAAGCCAGAAATTGCTTCCCTGGTGTCAGCTCAGATGGAAAAAGATCATCGCCCCAAATAACTAGTTGGAGTTACATTTCTGCACAATGGCAACTTTAAAGGAATACACATAGAGAGTATACACGAGTCCAAAAATTCTGCCCTGTAGGATTTCTCAGAGGACTCTGACTAGACTAGGAAAAAAACCCTATCCGTAAAATTATGTTTATCACATGAAATGAAGTGAGTATGAGATACTTCATGCATTCTCCAGATACTGAAAAGTCTATTGAAAACAACTTTGTGGAAGAAATAAAAGAAAACAAATTGCAGGGAAGGAGCATTTACACATGAAACATGAACACATTAAACACACTTTGAGCTCTGGAAATGTCTGAATCCCAAATGAAATGCTTCTGAAAGAACGGTAATACTGTTCAATGTATACTGTAACAGTTAAAAAAGCAATATATTGCTAATTTACATAAGAGAGGGAATAGAATAAAGTGAAAGATTGCATAAAGTCATCCTAGAAAACAAATTCATATTCAAGTGGTATATTGTGTTCACTTCAAGGGTCTTCATTTCAAAAGGAACAGATGATAGCTGATTATTTCAGAGATAGGCAAAAGATGTGATTAGATGTGCTTAGTCTCTTTGTCCAAGTCCTAGGGCAAGGAATAACTTCCTGAAGAAATATAATAAACTGACTTAAAATATAATTTATAAATTGCTACATACCTTTTCTTGAAAACGAGGCCCAGTCAGATAAATTCTTTAAAAAAGAAAATTCAAAACTCCTCTTTATCTTCCCTTCTTCTCTTACATGCAGCAATTAGCCTCTGAAAGTCATTGTTACAAGGTTATGACCTAAATAGCAACTGCAGAATAGATAAATGCTTGAAGTTAATTTTTGTAATCAGTCAGCAATAATGCCAAACAGGCACCAACCAGTAACTTGTGAGGTCAGCCTTGTCAGTTCGTGAGTATAGGGAAGAGAGCTTCTTCTTTCTGTCTTTTGGAGGAATGTTTTTGAAACCCTCTTTTCCTGTCTCATTTAAGCTTTTCTCTCTAATCGCCTTTTTAAGCCATATGTGGAGAGACCAATTTTTAATAATCAAGTTTTAGTTAAGAAGCCCAAACATGACCAAGGAGGTTTTTACGTTTACTGTTGTCCCAAGCATTTTTTAACATATGTACATACACACACACACACAGAGAGGATTTATTAATTGCAGACTTACCTTCATTATTAAATTTCCTGGGGTGGAAGCAGGATGTCTTCTTTCAAGAGACCATTTTTTTTACCACACAATTATAATTTTACAGTGGGCACTGCATATAAAGGAGATGATTTTATATAACATTCGTACCAGAAACACACTCTTTACTGCACGTATTTCTTTTCCCCCTGGGATAATGTCTTTAAGCCTCTCTAAAGCAAATAACTAGCCCTGAATAGAAGCCATTCTGTTACAAAATGGAATCCAGAAAACACAGCAACGAAGCTGAATTTTTAAAATAAGAGAGACTGGATTGCATTTCCACTAAAGAAAAGTCTTCATTTATACGTCTTCAGATGTTTAATCGTGAACCCATCTTCCCTCCTTTCTTCAGAGGAGCATGCTTCACTTATCTCATTACAATATATTGCCAAATTATCCTTTTTTTTTTTCCAGTTCAAGAGGTTGAAAGTGATTATCTAGATTTCCCTTTAGTTCGCTTTTTTTTTCTTTTCCTGCAAGGCTAGTTTTTTTCCCTAGTTGGCATAAGAAATCAGTCTTCCTTTTCAACTGGGAATTATCTCTACTTACCTGTCGTGGTTTTAGTTCGCATCTGAGTCACGGTACCAACTTAATGTGGTGGCTTGAGCGCTAGTCAAACACCAGTGCACCCACTAAAATTACTTACTCGTTTTCCTCTGTGAGATAAGTATTAGGAGAAAAGCAAAGCAGGCTCAAAACTTTAAAGAATACAAAGAAAGCTTTATTAACAAAATTAAAATAAGAATATTAAGAGTCAGAATAAACCTTCAGAACACTTCTCCTCTCCCCACCTCTTCTTCCCTTTCCCACTGACAATGTAAAGAGACAAAACTTGGGATTTTCAGTCAGTTTACCGCCTCTGTAATAATCTTTCTTCAGTTCACTTAGGGAGAGGAGTCTCTCTTGCCATGCCATGGAGACATCTCCACAAGAAACAGTTCTCTCCTGGCTTCAATGTCACAGCGAATCAGCTGCCTGGGAAATGGAAATCTGTTTGCAGTGTGAAAGTCCCTTCGCTTGACTTACAGCTTTCTCCACAACTGTTTTCGAGGGTTCAATCTTTAGCTTACCATTTTAAGGATGAGCTGTTCAGAAGCAAAGGTTCTCTTCATCTATCTCTGGGATCATCTTCATCTCTGGGAACAGAGGTCTTCTTCTTCCCTGGGGGCAAGAGTCCTCATCATTCTCATCTCTCTCTGTTCAAACTTCTCATTAGATCACAGCTACTTCAACACTTGCTTGTTTCAGCACAGGTGCCTTTTGCTCATGGTTGTGGTTTGAACACTCCATTCCCCCTATTCATGAATTACGAGCATATTCTGATGTAGCATAGTCCATCACCGTAGCCTTACAAAAGAATTTCAGCTCCTAGGTTTGAAGCATCTCCTCTTTCTCCTCTTTCTGGGCTTTGGCTCTTCCTTCTTCACTGGCTTTGGTGTCTCTACGTTGTTTTCTTCACATGCCTTCACCTTTTCTTTTCCTGTGACTTGGGAGAGGATTGCTGTCTGTAGGTTTCATCTGTTCTGGGGAATTTTACAGTGCTGAAAGAGTTAATCTTACCCGGGCCTTGCATCAGGAATTTGCTTCTTGCCGGGCTGCACAGGCCCCCAGTTATTTGTCCAGAAGCCAGAAGCAAGAGAGGCTTTCCTGGGCTTTGTTTGTTTTTAAACATGATTTCACAGAGGTGTGTTCAGCTTTCTGAGTTCAGAGTTGCCAATATTCAAACTAACCAGCTGATTGGTTCTTTTGGGTCTGGAGGAAGCTGTCAGCAGCTCCTTGCAGAGAATCACTTCCATGGCTGGTGCCTTTGTCCTTAACTAAAAACCAAGCTATGCTAAACCACGACATTACCAGAGAAGACAGAGTGCCCAGCCTATAAGGAACTTTATATGAACTACATAAGCATGACATTGTGAAACAGAAATATACCTGTATATGTTACTTGATGTCAAAAGTAACAAAGGTATTTTAGTTATTAAGAACTGTGAGAAGAAACAAAATAAGCCCAACCAAATTTAAATTTTTGTTGGAATTTTGATAAAATCTGTGAACAAGTATTCTAATTGCTTTTAATGTTAGTGTTAACAAACAATAGTACTCCATTCTTAAGCAGAGAAACAGAAAAAACATTTAAGAAATAGTCAGGAGTTATCTGACCAGTTTTTAAACTAGCTACAGTCATAAAGTATGGTTTTGGTCTAAATGAATTTTGATGGATTCCAAACAGAGCTCATCAGGATAGTAATCTAAAATACTACATGATCTACCAACCTGGACCCTTCCAACCCAGGCCTATCTATAAATCTGTGAGGTTGCTTTGTGAGAAAACAGTAAGGCATTAAAAAACTTTTGGAATTTTTCCAAATTAAAAAATTACTTTTACTGTCAAATGCATCAAATTGATGAACCTGAAACTGAAGGCTAGTATGTATTTGAACACGCAGTTCCCTATTTATTTAGTGCAGACAATTCTACACTTTGCAGCCTGAGCCTGAGATCTCTGTTTTATGGCACTGGGTCTCACTCATTTTCACTACATTCTATTTACTATGAGAGAGTTGACTTATTTAGGAGGCAGTTTGCATTTCCTCCATTTTTTTCTTCATCCTTCTCAAAGATGAACTTAGACACAGACTATTGTCTAAAAATAACTCTTCTCAAAATCCCAGAAGCCCAGATTTTTCACTGCAGAATACTGTTTACAAAATATATCTGGCACTCTGAAAGAATTAGAGATTATAATTTCAATTTTATGACACAGAAGCCAGAAGCAACATTAAAATTTTTAAGTCTAGAAGGGACATCCAAATGCCATCACAAATTGTAATCATATGCTGCTGGGACATCTAATCTTGTCAGTGTGCTGTGTTTTGGCAAAGAGAAAATCCTTTGAGTAAACATCACAACCTTCTTTTCATATCCAGCACTTGTAATTTGAGGGTTGCTTTTCAGCTCCTCTCACTTTCTGGCTTACTTTTACCTAAGTTAGGTGGAAAATGTAGATACATATTTGTCTCCTGACTGCCCAAGAGAAGACAGAACAAAAAAAACTGCCATACACAAAGATATGATCCATGATCAACCTACATCCAAATTTTTAACCAGACAGGAAAATTTCACTAGCAGCTCTATTTTAAGAGTTGCCTCTATGCCTTGGTTCAGATAAGCACTTAAGAGAGTGCTTAACACCAGCTTTGTCTCTGAACAGCTGTATTTCAGCACCCTTCTAAGATGTTCAAGCTTAAAAATGATCACACTTTTCAATGTGCACATTGCCTAGTCACCTAGCAAAACAAATTTTAATTTCAACACAAAAATTAATACTTTCAATTAGATTAGAAACATGCATATACTCAAGAAATCAGCAGGTAAGTGCATCTTGACCTGCTAGCTCAGGTATAGGTTTTCTCTGGGGCATTCCCCTTGCTGGTCATATACCTTGGTCAAATACCAAAACCAAAAGCCAAGAGGAGCACAACTCACTGGTAAACTAAAGGACTAGTTCTTCATTTCAACTGTTATTAAGCAACTTCTGGGTTTCCTCCCCTTCAAAATAGTTCTTAACTGACATTCAGCAACTGTCACCTAGATACAAGAATAGAATTTCTATTTTACCCCTGGTTTAAACGAGAAAGAGATAAAATTTACCCTCAGTTTTATTTTTTTCCTCTAATACATCTAGACCATGGACAAGACTTACATTCTGCAAAACCAAAGACAATATTAACCACAAAACTTCCTTCATTGTTCTCAATTCAGTTCTTAATACATTTGACTTACTATTAGCATTAAAAACACTTAACACTCTTCTATTAATCATACAAAAAAAAATATAGGGATAAGAAGAATAAAAACAAGAACTAACCCTCTAAGGATCTCCAGCACTACCCTCTGAACTCATTAGAGCAGGTCCACGTCCTTCTTA
>VYXC01011757.1:37319-47532 GCA_013397175.1 Platysteira castanea | reverse complement strand
TTAAGGGGCAAGCTCAGGGGGTCTGTGGGCCACAGCTATTTCCTTGGATTTCTCGTGGAGGTGGGATGCTGCAGGATGTGACGAGCACTTCAACCCATAGGCTGCAAGAGTGGCCAGGCAGAAACTGCATTCAAGATGTGTTGGAAAAAACCATGTGTTTCCAAATCCCTTGTTGAAGGTTGCTTTATTTTTCCCTTGGATGGCAGGGTTGGAATCTGGCCTTGCAAAATTAACACGGCGTGCTTCACTTATTTGTGCTTTTGGCATTAACAACAGCCTGGATCCCTGGAGCAGTTCCTGAGGGACTGACCCCATGGATAAAGGATCCCTGGAGCAGTTCCTGCAGGACTGACCCCATGGATAAAGGATCCCTGGAGCAGTTCCTGAAGGACTGACCCCATGGATAAAGGATCCCTGAAGCAGTTCCTGCAGGACTGACCCCATGGATAAAGGGATCCCTGGGGCAGTTCCCCAAGGACTGACCCCATGGATAAAGGGATCCACACTGGGGCAGTTCCTGAGGGACTGACCCCATGGATAAAGGGATCCCTGGGGCAGTTCCTGAGGGACTGACCCCATGGATAAAGGATCCCTGGAGCAGTTCCTGCAGGACTGACCCCATGGATAAAGGGATCCCTGGAGCAGTGCCTGAGGGACTGACCCCATGGATAAAGGGATCCCTGGAGCAGTGCCTGAGGGACTGACCCCATGGATAAAGAGATCCCTGGAGCAGTTCCTGAAGGACTGACCCCATGGATAAAGGGATCCCTGGAGCAGTTCCTGCAGGACTGACCCCATGGAGGGCCCAGGTTTGAGAGGTTCATGAAGAGCTGTGTCCTGTGGGAGGGCAGGAATGGGCTCCTGACATTCCTGAGGAGGCAGGAGCAGCAGAGCCCAGCTGTGATGTCCCTGCCCTGCCCAGCTGAGGACTGGGGTGACAGGGCAGCTCTGACAGGCCCTTGGGTGTCCACCCAGGATCACCCCACACCATTCTTATTTCCACAGCGATTTTTTTTTTTTCCCCTTTCCTTTTTTTCCTCCCCCGCCCAGAGGATTCTCTTCATTTCCCCATGCACAAAGAAGCCCTTGTGAGCACACCAACCCAGCAGAGCCTCCGGTGACTCCGGACCCCCCTTCTCCACCGAGGCGGTTTGGAAAGGGCAGCAATACATCATCCCCTGGAGTTCTGCTGGAGTGCCGTGCACTTCACCTTCTGAAATCCTGCTCCTGCCACCAAAAGCTGCCTGTGCTGTACCTGGCCGGGCTCCAGCTTCTCCCAGCCTGGACCACGCTGGGTTCCTGCCAGGGCTACTGTGCTGCTGCTCCTGGGGCTGGCCACCGAGCCGTGCCGNCATTCTTACACAATTCCCAACTCCACCAGGGATTGGAGGACATGTCACTTCCTTCTCAATCCCACTGGAGAAAAAAGATGCTCATCAAAGTTCTCTTACCACAAAAGGAATGAAAAACAGAAAAGATGGTTAAATAAACATTGGCTATTATTTACATGAAACTGTGTGAGAAAGAATCTGACTCCAAGGTTAAAACAGAAGGCTTTAGCAAAAACCAGGGCAACAGTGTCCTTACCAACACACGGGGCCATGAGGCTGGGAGCAGTGAATTAAAGGCAGCCCAGGGGCAGAGGAGCTGTTCCTGGCACCGTGCTGGGACAGGCAGCCCGGGCACACCTGGGCAGCGTGACCACGCCAGGCCAGTGCCAGGAGCAGCTTGTCCTGGTGTGACACCTGCTGTCCCCTCCTTCGGCCTGGCACCCACGGCCTCTCCAGAAACGGGGCTTTTGTCCAAACTCACCTCACCCCAGCGGTCCCCAGGAGTCCTGTGCCTTTTTTTCCCTCACTCAGCTCTGTAACGCTTCTGGTTTTGATCATTCTGCAGGTGTTTAATCATCATTAAGGCGTTTTTAGTGGTGCAGTGGCTCATCAGCTTTGAGCTTCATGGAGGCCAACCAGCCCTGGCGGGGCAGGACAGTGTCTGTGAGGGAATTTGAATCGTCTGGGGCGTTTTGCTGTGAGGAGAAGTGTCTTCGGGTTCATTATTCCCTTTATTGATTTAATTCTAGCTGTTCGCCTCGTATCGATCCGGGCTGGCCGCCAGAGATGGTTTCACTGGAGTTTTTGTCTTTTCAGGCAACTGCTGGAAGGAAGGAAAGAAACCCCGCACCCTTGAATTTAGCATCATCTGCAAGAAGGGTTTTCTAGGTTTTATCACACTCCTGTTGCCTAATTTGCCGTTGCTGACACGGAATAGACACACAGAAGTGCTGAAGATGAATGACTCAGTGTGATAAAGCAGCAGCTTCCCTTCCCCTGCCCCTGCCCCCGAGGCTTCATGCCTTTTTTTTGATCCAAACTTCAAAAGGGTTGTCCTGGATGTTGATGCTATCCCATTTTTCATCCCCCTCTGCAAAAGGGGGGTGGCTGGTTTTACCCCCTCTCGTTTTTGAGAGCAGCAATAGAGAAGTCTTACAAGAGGTATTTCCTTTCATGGTTTTCTGCTGTTTAAAGCCTTGAGGAGAACTGTGTGGTTTCGATAAGCCTCCACTCCTCTGCCAAACCTTCTGAATCTGCTGACTTTTGTCATGCTGGCATCAGGTCTAGGATGCTTACAGGAAGAGAAACACCTCACTCCGTAAATTCTGCCTGGGAGCATGAGCCTTTCTTACTGCTCTGGTTTACAGCTTTAGTAATCAAATGAAAGGCTTTTCTTCTTTATATCTTATCTTCCAACTCTTTCAGCTGCCCATTGAGCTCTTGCTGTTAGGAAGAGTCAGGTAACTGTGCCTGTCTGGTCACCAAACTGTCGTGAGGGAAGGGCAGGAGCAGTTTGGGTTTGAACAGCCTCCCTCTCTGTAGGGACAGAAATCAGGAACAAGGCCCCTGAAATTCCTCTCACCCCCACCAAGGGCCTCGAGGCCCCCTTGTCATATTTTTTCACCAGTAATATCAAACTTATTCTTCACATTTATCATTTTTTTGGTGGTTTGCAGAGTGATGTGGTGCTCTGCACTTAATGTGCTCTGCACATCTGTTTGCTTGGCCTCACTGCATTCCCACCAGAAAACAGCTTGCAGTCTTTCCCTTCTAGGACAGGAGAGGTGTAGGCTCCAGAGAGTTGTGTTAGGCTTGAAACCCCACAGTTTGACAGCACCAAACCCTCGCTGTAATTGCTCTTGTTGGATCCCACCAGGCTTAGAATGAGTCTCTACTACTGCTGCCTGAATATTTTTATTACTATCAGCAATATCAAGGATGAAAATGTAGAATGGATTGGAAACCTGGCTGGTAAATTATTTTGAAAGTGATGTTGGTTATTGAACAAGTTAAGCTAAGCTCAAACTGAAAACCTGTGCTGCAGACTGAATTCTGAATTTTTTTCTCCCCTAATGATACCTGGAATGTCTTTGGTCTGCCAGATTTACTGGGAGACTTTTCAAGAAACCATTTTTATTTATAATAGTGCTTAAAAATAAATTTTAAAAAGGCTTTTTGAACAACTAGAGCTTCTAAATTGTTTCCATGGCTCTGTACTATCTGAACTGGCCATTCTGAACATGAGATTTTATCCCAGCCTGTGATCTGCTCTTTTAGATGGGAACTCCTGTGTCTTGCTCTTTCACTTTCCTTTCCTCTCCCTCCTTTGCAAAGGTCCCCATTTCAGACAGAACCAGGATTCAGAATACTCAGACTGTCACAATCTTAATTAACAGCAGTGTCTTCCCTGTGCTTTTGGGCCGTGAACCTACTATTGATTCCAATTCCTTTTCCCCTGGAAAGAAAACAATTGAGACATCAGGTGAGGAGTATGCTTGAAAAATGTGCATTACTCTTTCCCATTTTTCCCAGTACCACAGGGTGGATAAAACCACTGAGTGGACCTGTCACCAGTGCCTGAAAATCCAGGTGCAGCTCCATTTTCAGTGGCATTTCTGGGGTGTTTTACCCAGGCAGCAGCACCTGTTTTGTGTGTGAAGCATGATTACTCTACTCTGATTGACGCCTGCCTTCTACCAGTAAAGCCCCACCTGCGTGGTGCTCCCTTTTCCCCTAATGCTTTTAATGTAAGATGAAAATGCTGTGCTGAAACTGGAAAAAAAGGCAAGTTATCTGAATTTTTCAGTGGTGGTGCAGCACCGGGACCGTTTTCAAGGCTCTCTGTGGGTTGAAACTGTATAAATGTTTGTGGTTTGGATGCTGCTTTGAACCCGGAGCGGTAAAAGAAAATTTTCTGGAGATACTTAAGGTTTGTGCTAGTATGTCAGAACTGAAGGTAAAAATCTGGCTTGGGCTAGAGATGAGACAGCTGTGGAAGGAAAATCACTGTACACTGGTATCTAATTGATTTTGTCACGTTTTCATTGCATTCTCTGCTGTCTGCTGTGGTTTTTCTATTCCTGTACTTCATGTGTGGGTTGTCTTCAAGACTCTGGGGAGTTTCCATGGCCTTGAGAGGACACAGGGCCGTGCTGTGAAAGAGAAATGCACTTTAAAGTTGCTGAACACACCAAAGGCAACCCCGGGAGCCTCCGAGCTGCCAAGGGCTGCAGGCTGGGAGAGCACCTGGACAAGGGGCTCTGGGCAGCTGTCCTCACACTGTGGACAGCTGGTAGGTCATCCCTTAATTCCCTTTTTTTTTTTTTGCCTGACACAGCCTCTTTCCCCCTTGCAGGAAGGTGCTGATTCCACCTCAGCACGGGTCATGGTGACCCAAAATCAGGCTGAATGCTCTTTCAGATAACACCACGTGTGCAGTGGAACGTGCAGGTGTCCCGTGCAGGTGCTGAGAGCAGAGTGGCTGTGGGACACGGGTGTCACACCTTCCCCTGGCTGCGTGGGGGTTAATGCTCCCGGTGAGCCTGATGGTCCAGCCTCAAATGCCGCGGTTTTGTCCAAGACCTGTTCTTAATTTCCTGATTAAGCATTTCTAAAAGCCTGGAGCCTGAGAAAGGAGCGTCTGGTGGAGGGGAGATGTGGTGCATGGGCTCCCTGAGGCTGTGCCTGGGTCTGCGGAGAGGTGGAAATCAGAAATTCCTGTTTGGAATTTCCCCCTGTCAGTCTGTGTCCTGTAGCTCTGTCAGGGGCTCAGTCCCTTTCTCAAGGGGGCACGGGTGGCTTGCTGGTGCAGAGGCTGGTGGCCTTTCTGGGCTCCTCTCCTTGCCACCTCCACGGGTGGGTTGGCATCCCAGCTCGGGGGTCACTGGTTTCTGTGGCTGTGACCATTTACAGGAATAAAAGGCAAAGTGCCTCATTAAGAAGAAAAGTCCTCATTTTATAAGAATTATCACGGAAGGAACACACAGGGCCAGTCCCATCCTTTTCTTTAGCTGGGGTTTTGTGGTTTATTTGGAGATGGTGCAACCTTTCTTAAAAATCTCATTCTCCAGGCTCTTTTGGAGCATTTACCCGACAAGTAATGAGCTTGTGTGTTAGGTCTGAATATGCTGTGTCCCCTTCTTTTTGGTTTTTGGGGGTTTTTATTCCCCTCCTGTTTGTTTGAACAGGTTTCAGCTCTCACAGGTGTCACTGTAGGCGATTGTTTGATCTTAATTATCAAAGCTTTGATCTCATTTCAGAAAAGTATGAATGAATTCAGAGCTGTGGCTGGGGAGGAGGAACACAGGGAGAGGGCGAATGGGAGTTAAGAGGCAGCAGAGAGGAACGCACAGTTCTGAGCTCTAAAAACAATTTTATATTCAATAGAAACGTATCAGAGGGGGGGAAAAAGCTTGCTATACTTCATCTACTCTACCTTAGCCTGTAAATTGAATCCTGCTCCCTGTTTATCCAAGCCACTGCTCCCAGATTTATTAAGAAGTGCCGCTGCTCTATTTTTCTAAGTGCCTTTTGTCATTAGAAAACACCTACATGAGTGATACCCACATGCTCTGCTGATCCAAAGTGGTTTTCTGCAATAAGCTGATTAAAGTGAGCGATCCAAAACCTGCGGAGCAGATCTGTGGATAATGGGTGATCTGGGCAGTAATGGGCTCCTGATGGTGCCCAGGTGTGTGTGTGTACAAATTGTTCAGCAGGGAGAAAGAATGTGCTTCATTCAGATGTAGGAGATTTATTTAAAAGATCGTTTTTTGGGTTGAGTCCACAGATTGTCCCAAATCCGAGCACCCCAGTCTGGTGTTAAGAGGGAAATTGTCATCGTATAGATGCTGACCTACATGTCCATTTTTCTTTCAGAATAATGTAAATGTTATCAGTTTGTGGAGTGGTGGGTGTTTCTTTCTTCAGCAGTCAGTGCAGAGGGTGGGCCCGGAGAGCTGGAGGCTGAGCCCGTGGTTCAGGAGGCTCTGCAAGCACAAACTAAACTTTGAACCACCTCCTGTTTTCCTCCAGTTCAGTACTCCTAGTTCTGTTACTCGTTTCAGCGTGGCTTTCAGTTGTAGCTGCCGTGTGCAGCCACCAGGTTTCGGGGTGGAAAACCCCATCCCTCCACTCTCCAGTGCTGCTGCAGCAGCCACCTCGACCCCTTCTGCCCTCAGGGATGCAGACGGAGGAGCACCAGGACACACATTCCCTACACGAGGAATCAGCCCAGGGGTTTTTATTCACCCTCTGAGGTGTCTGTGGTCACCCTGAGGGGTAGGAGAGGGTTAGGGAGACCAGGCAGCCCCAGGATCTGACGGCCTGGAGCAGGATTATGACACATTTTAGCCAGTGCTGGTGTTATATAAATGTATATATGACAAATAGTGCTCAATGACTATGAGAAATATCTCCCAGCATTTGCCAGTAGATTTGCAATGCGCTGGATTTACGAAAGGCCTTGACAAAATTCCTAAACAAACCGAGTTTTTTTCCTTTACCCTGTACTTTTTGTAGCTGTGATTAAGAGATTTGTGTTTTTCCCCCAGCGAAGGCAGCGGTGCTGGTGTGCTCCTCGGCGTGCATGTGGCCTAGTTTATTTAAGCAAGAAGGACTTTAAGTGGAAATGAGCCACAGAAATGTGTGCCACTTGTCTAAAACAAACATGGTTTAGGCTTTTTCCTTGTAAGCGACATCTATTATTACATTTTTAAAGTAGATCTTTGTTAGTAAGCATCTGCAGGCGTGTTTGATCAGATGGAAAGATCCGAGGCTGTGCTTATATTGCTACACCAGAATATTCTCTGTACATAAGGACCTGCACCAATGCCAGCTGAAGTTAATTGGGAATTTGCAACTCAAAGCATACAAGTCCCTAAAAAAGTTTCTGTTTTGTAGGACTAAATAAATGGAGTGGATGAAGAGAAGTGCTGAGGACTGATCTAGGCCAGTTATGGGAAATTAGATCACATATTAAAAGTGATGCCATTCAGAGATATATGTGAGTATCTTCTCAGCAGAGCAGATTTTTTTGTGAGTTTGCTGTTGCTGCAGTCAGTGGGTCAGTATATAGGATATTGGAGGAATTCCACTTTCCTCCCTCTGGAGGACTCCAAGGATATGTGAACTAAAAAACCCCACACGACTTGTGCAAGTATAAAACAAGATCCTCCCACATTTGGTGGTTCCTAGTCCTAGAGAATGAATAGCATCACTCGCCGGAGCTGAAGACAATACTTAAAATTGTCCTGGGGTTTGAAGCTTTTGCCTTAAGCTGTGTTTTGCTGAGGGAATTCCAGGCTTACCCTGCTGTGCAGAGGTGCTGACGGATGCAGGTGCAGTTGCAGGTTGGCCTCCAGCCAATGTTTTTAAGGAACATTTGATTCCCTGTTTGAACATTAACTTTGTGGTTGCTGCACTGAAAATATTCTTCATGAGCTGTCTAATTGAACAAGATTATTATTGTTATTATTATTGTTGTTGTTGTTGCTGTTGTCATCGTCTGTCTGGTGACCTCAACCAAGACTAGACCTGCTCAGCACACCGAGCTTAGGGAAATGCCAAACATGAGTGTCTCAGGAGCCACCCTATTCAGCTGTTTCCTGAGTATTTTTCTCTACTTTCTATGAATTTGTCATGGGGCCAGGTATGGATTGAGCTCTGATGACCTCTGACACCACAGGACCTCAGCTGCTCTCTTCAGATGACTGAAATCAGCAGAAAAAAAAAATCTCAGTTTCTTCACTAACTTAGGGAAAAGTCCCTCAGCTCTAATTTCAAGAAGCTGACTGCATCCAGCAAGTTCTTCAAGACTTACACTTACATTTGGAGGTTCATTTAGAAGTATATGGGCCTGTTTCCGTATCATTTCTAGTAATAAATGCCACCAAAACTGTATCTGGAAGCTGAATCCTCTTACTACTGCCAAAATGTAGAACCTTTGATTTTCTTTTTCCATTCTACATTGAATTAAGAAGAAAAATGCCTTTATAATTTACCTTATATTACAGTCACTTTAGCATGTCTCTAGGGAGGAATCCCATCACATGTAGCTTCCATTTAGCCTACCCACATTTTTAATATTCTGTTTTAAGGAGCTCTTTCTGCACGGGGTGTTCTCACTGCATCACTTGGTGTGAGAGGCTTTTCCCCCTCCTCCACGACACCATTCCTTCTTCTCCTTATGGTTAACTTCCCTCTTCTTGCCCAGCAGCCCTGGGCAGTCAGGAGTTCTCCCAGCGGGAGCACCACGGGGCACTGGTTCTTCAAGCCCAAGGTTTTTTGGCTGTAGCCAGGAGCTTTAGTCAGGGTTTGAAGGGCCTCAAAAATTTGAGGTTGCTGTGTTAATGCTGCAATAATTCCCCGTCTGCGAGCTGCTGCTGCTGCTGCCTGTTTTTATGAGACTGAAGGAAGTGCATTTCAGGTTTTGTCCTCTGTTATTATCCACTCATGGCATTAGGATTTCGGTGGGGTTCGTGTCCAAATGAAGCAGGGAACCATTAAAGCAAGCCAGGGAAAGATGTGCACGCTGAGAAATTCAGATGGTGAGAGCTGAGATCCCCTCTCTTGGTAAAACGCCAGCTTATGATTGGAACCAGTTACTTTAATTACTGAAAAATGAGGAACATAATGCAGTGGTTCAAGGGCACAGTCCTGGATTATTCAAGTTTCTTGGGAAACCTTTCCATCTACGTTGGTTTGCAAAGGTTTTCCTCTTTCCAGATCCCATGAGGGTTGCTCAAGGACAAAAGCTTGGGTAGAGTCATAACCACAGTGTGCTGGGCTGGCTCTGGAGGCACGGCAAAGTGCAAGGACCCTTCATCTTTCCCAAAAATAAAGGGGTTTTTTGTACAGCTTGTGCAGAGCCATCACCCTGGTGGCTCTGAGGTCCTGTGCCGTTGGGTAGCGAAAGCCTTGCGTGTCTTCTGCTCCTCACAGCTCCTGCTCAGCTCTGGAAGGAAATATCCAGTCATGGAACCACTTTCTTCCAGATCTGGGGCCAGAGTCTCAGCTGGGGTAAGTCAGCAGAGCTCCGCTGACATTATTAGTGCTCCAGTGATTCACACCAGCTGTGGGTCTGGTCTTCTGTCTTAATTTATGAACTAAATGTCAGGAAATATGAAATGATCTCTTACAGTCAGCGGTTCTCCAGATGTGTTAATGGAGTTTAAGTTTACCAAAAGGCAGGACTTCAAGAAGAGATCCAGCAGAAGAATAAACTTTTAGGGAGAATGCCTTACTTACAGGCGTTGTGGCCAGAGAGGGCTGAACCTCTCGCTGCAGTTAAAAGAAATTAACTCAGTTGTGCATCAGGGTATGGAAATACAGCCTCTCTGAGAACCCCAGATCCAAAATAAATCCACAGCACAACGCGGGCTGTTGGCATTCAGTGAGTAATTGCCGTGCAAATGGGAATCACCAAGGCCTGACACCAAAATTAGGCTGCTGGTGAGCTTTGTGTGAAGAGCCTGATGCCTCCACTCTGCACTTGGGGCTGGGTTCATTCAGAGGCACAGCGCTGCAGCTTTTGGAGATTAAATGAGGACCATGTTGCTACAAGGACACGGAAGCTGAATAATTCTCACTGTGCAATGTGAAAACTCAACAGTGGCTTGGCTTAAAGATGTGATCTCGCGGATGGTGCTGAAAACTGTTATTTTAGCCAACGAGGATGGAAGGGTTGTTGATGTTGCTTAAGCCCTGCCAGGCTTCCTTGTCCAAATCAGAAAATGCTGGAACAGCTGCAACCTCACAGCCAACAAACGTGGGGTCTCAGAGGTCTTTTAATTCTTACATGCCTGAATAATAAATTAGCACATGCTCAAAAAAACAAAAAACAAAAAACAAAAAAAAAAAACAAAAAACAAAAAAAAACAAAA
>VYXC01011757.1:25640-37301 GCA_013397175.1 Platysteira castanea | reverse complement strand
CAAACAAACAAAAAAAAAAACACAAAAAAAAAAATCCATACCTGAAATACCCTCCAAAGGCCTCCACAGCCTAATTTACTTGCTAATGAGACTTTTCAGAATTAATTTAAATGATCAGAGTGTGGCTCCACACTGTGTGGTTCACACCTGTTGTTCTCACTGGAGACAGACCCACAGAGGTAAAAGAACTGCACACCTTCAGTGATTGAACTTGATAACAAGTCTCTGTTGGGGCTTGGTGCCTGTATTTTATTTTTAAAGAAGCTGGTTTCCAGCCGCCAGAGCAGCGTGGGATGCTCTGAGGTCACTGGTGAAGGGTCCAATTCTGTTTCACAGTTAATCCCAGTGACTTCTGGCGAGGCAAATGTCTGTTTAGGTGCCACTGCATGCCAAAAGGAATATAAAAGTATCACTGCAAAAGGAATACAAAAAGTGCTTGGGCACAGTTTATTCAGGGCTGAGGAAGAGCGTTTTGGAAGAGGTCTCAGGGAAAGCTCATTAGACTTTCAGAGGAAGTAATTATCACAAGCTGGATATAGCAATACACTGAATTTAGAGGGGTTAGCAGACCTGGAGTGGCAGAGAGAGTGGTGAGGAAACCCTTCTGGATACTGGAGGGCTCTTGGGAAGTGGCAGCATCCAAGACTCAGCATTTACTGGGCTTCTGCTGATTGCCCAGGAGCACAAGGGGGATGAAATGGAACTCATTCCCCAGATCCAGGAAACACGGAGTGTTCAGAACTCTGAGCCTCCAAGGGCCTGGGGAACTTGAAGTGGGAGTCACGCAGTGCCTGGTGCCCCGGGGAGCTCACTGCCTTTTCAAATTGCCGTGTTTTATAGAGGCTTCTGCTCCCTAGAGATCCCTAGGTAGGAGGTGTGGAAAAATCTGGGTCTGGAAATCGCAGAGTTTGGCCAGCTGAATTGACTTCACCACATGGAGCAGTTGAAGGCAGATGCTTGAATCTGTGTGAAAATTAGGATTTCACTGTGTGCCTCATTGCACTGAGCCCTCACAGGGCAGCACTGGAGGGCAGAGCTCTCCAGCACTTCTGCCTAGTTCTCCCCATCCTGGGTAATACACGGATTTTTCACCTTTGTGCCAGGATTGCACCAGTGGAGTTAACCTGGGTGTGAACCCTCAAGCCCTGTGAAGCTCCAGCCAGCCCCAAATCCTGCAGTACAGCTCACCAGGTCTGATCCCTGCTTCCTACACCCCTTCCCTGCAGCCTGGGCCAAGGGTCGGAGATCACATCCCTTTTCCAAGGCAGGGGCTGGTGCTGAGCTGGAGTGTCTTGTCGCTGGGAACACATCCCTGTGACTGATAAATCTCCTCTCAACGCACAGAAGAAAAGGTTTCTCTGTCGGATTCAGGGCTGTTTTTGTGGATTCAGCCTATATATATCAGAGTAATTCCTACAGGGATCAGAAGCTGTTGCAAATGCCATGATTTTTTTTGGGAACACAGGACACATCTCCTTCCCAAGGCACAAGGGCAGAGCTGTCTTTTTACTGGAACCGTGTCTTGGAGAGAGAGCAGAAATACGGAGCGTGGTCTCTTAGCACGATTTCTGCATCTGTGCTGCTCATCCTAGCTCTCCGTGTGGAAATTGTGGGTGAAATGGTCGTTCTCAGGGTGTTTAAAAATCTTGTAACAGAGCAGCTGGAGCTGTGACATTTATAAACTGAATTTCATCTGCTTGCTTTGCCACTGCTGCCTCAGAGGGTGATCAGGTCTCACAGAAACCACTTTCCTCTTAGATGTAACCTGAACACAACCAAAATACGTCGGGATTACTTGTATCTGTTTCCAAATCTGCCTCACGTCCCTTTGCTTTTTGTTTCCAGGCCTGGCCTGGCCTTGCAGGCGACGCCGGGGCAGCGCTGCCCGGATTGGGATCTGGAGACGCTGGAGAACTCCTGCGAGCCAGAGGACCTCTTCGAGGACATGTAGCCACGTGTGGGCTGGGGAACTCGGACACTGGCGCTTCCAGCAGGGATAAGCTGTAAAATAAAAGGCTTTTTTTGGTGGAGCAGAGCCAGAATCTTGGCTCTGATGCCCCAACCCCGCCTGCGCCGCGCGTCTCCCGCTCTGCACCGTGCGATTGCAGAGCGCTTGGCCTGCTACACTTTATCCGTGGTGGTCTAAAAGTTGAGCAAAGCCTCTGTGTGGACCTTCTGTCACCTGCCTGTGGGAAGGGAGAGCGCTGCTGGTGTGTTTTTGCACCCTCACAGCCTCTGATGGTGTTTGGGATCAGCCCTTTCCCAGGCAGCAGCGATAAGGAGATGCGAAGCTGCAGCTGTGCTTTAACCTTTCCCAGCTCAGCCCCGGCGTGGTCTGCATAAATCATCTCCAGCTTTGTTCGGGGTGCGGGTGTGAGTTTGGAATGGTATCTTCTGAGTCAAAGCTTACAAAGAAATGGTCTTCTACCTGAAGGTTCTCTCTGGCACTATGCATTGTCAGGTATTCTTGCTTTTGGGAGTAAAGCGCCACTAAAGTTGATACTGACTCTATTTTAACTTTCTGTAGAAACCCACGGCATTTAAAACTGTCATTTTTGATACTTCAGCTTTTTCCTTAGGGCTATTTCTAAAAAAAAAATAAAATGCATTCTAAAAATACGTAAAATTTGTCTTTATTTGTTAGACATTATGAGTAAAGGCAGTAGTTACCAAGGTGTGTTAATGCCTGGGCTTGTCTTGCCCCAAACTCTTGCATTCGTTTGGATTTAAGGCTTCTCCAAAGACAAAGTTCACATGCACTTACCTTCAGTGGTCAAAATGAAGAGCTAAACACCGACCTCAGGTTCCTGCTGTGCAGTGTTAAGAGCCTGAATCAATTCTTGTTTAAGACAGAAGGACCCAGTTCTCTCTGCAGAAGGAAGTCACTGAAATCTTCTGTGCTCCATGGGTTGCGAAGCTCTTTGGTAAAATACTTGGTATTTTTGAAATGGCTCTGATTCTGCCAGAATTCCATCCTATATCCACTTAAAAGCATCCCTGTCAGTATTTGCAGGCTTCCCACAAGAACATGAGGATCTGGGAATATTATATATAAGCATTCCCCTCCGAAAAAACATGGTCACAGCGTTTTGAATCCACAAAGGGCTTTGGGACAGTGTTATAAATCACACAGCAAAAATAAGAACGGCCAAAATATTTTGCTAGCTAGAAAGGCTTTGTGCCTGAGAAGTGACAGGGCCACAAAAGAGCCATTCATGCACCCACTCATAGGCACGGCCTGATTTAAAATCTTCCAGTGCTGATCTGACAATGCTTTCAGCAGAAGCTTGTACGTGGTTTCAGTTTTAAAGTGAAAACGTTGCGTGGCTCAACCCGGAGTGTGGCAGCCCAGAGTGTCCCTCTGACTGTCCAGGGGGGTCTGGAGCCCTGCCAGACAGATTCAGAACTCGGGACGAAAGCACAGAACTCTGTGCTTGAGCCGTGTCATCGGAGAAGGCTGCCCACATTGAGGGAAGAGATACAAAACAGGAAGAAAATGTGTAATTAGCTTATCTTATCACTGGGTGAATGTAGGTTTTAGATTTATGGAGGTAGGAGAGAAAAAAGCAAACATGGAGGGCAAAGGGCGGTGCCCCTTCCCCTTCCTCTTTCTTCTCTCCCCTCCATCTCCTGCTGTGACGATGGGGATGGGCATTGGTGGAGGCAGCACTGTCATGGTAAGAAAAGGTGAAGAATTACTGGTATAAATTGATAAATAATAATACGTTGTGGAACTTGGTTGGTTTTCCTAAAAGAGATAAAAGGGTAAAGACGGCCTTCTTGGGCGTTACTTCTGCTGTATCTTTCAGTGGAGCAGGTCGTGCTGTGCCCGCTCCAGACACTGAGAGATAAGAAACAATAAACAATCTGAACAAGAACTCGCAGAAGTCTCCGATCATTTTTGGCTCTGGCATGGGACTTTTTAAGATCAAGAAACAGCCATAAAACATCTTAAAAACCAGCAGAGACCATACCGGAGTGCCAGAGCTTGGCTTTAACTGTGCCTGCAGCAGAAAACGGAGGTAAAGGGAGCTGAACACCCCACAAAACTCCCACTCTCAGGAAACTGTTGGGTTTCCAGCAGTAGAATGCTGTTGTGCAAGTAGGAAATGCTGCACGCCACTGGCACCTGTGTAGTAGAGTCAGAACCAGGTCTTTGGTTGTGTGAGAGCAGAGGTGGCACTGCAGGAACTGCAGGGAATCCGTGAACCTCAGGAAGTGCATTTGTCTCTGAGAGAAGTGGGGATATCTGCTTTGTCTTTCAGCTCTTTCCTCCCAGTGGTCCAGTTGGCCAAGGCAGGTGAAATCTATTTCAAGTTAGCCTCTGATTTTTGGGAAGGGAACTCGGTGGTAATGCCTCGAAATATATTTTTTAAAAGCCTGCCAAATTAATGCGTTGCTTGGCTGTCTCTGAGAAAAGCCCAGGTCTTCGCCATCCCTCCACAAAGTTCTGGGTTTAATCCTTCACCCTCTTCTTCAGCAGATCTAACAAACTTAGGCTTGTTTTGTGAGCAGGGTTCTCTAGCTCAGTGTTTGTTAGGAACTGCCAGTGAGATGTCACATCACTCAGCTGCTGCTCCCCTACACAAAAAGGCAGGAGACAAAATGGAGAAAAATGCCCAGAAATGGGTTTTTCAAGGCAGGAAATAAACCAAAATTAGGTTAATTAGGAATCACAGCTCAAATTTCAAAGATTCTTTGTTAACAGTTCTCCTTGATACTGATCTACAAATGATTTCCCACGTAATTTTTTTTTTCCACCAGTTTAAACTGTATTTCTGGGGGAAGATAAAACATACAGTTGTTTTACAGAAGGGAAAAAACCATGTTTTCATTAAAGGTTTGGACTCATCTAAGTTTTATACCTTGAATGCAACTGCTTAGACAGAATGTATGTTTCCATGCAAAACAATTTGTTGTTTGATGTCTGAGCTTATCCAGCAAACTTTGAAAAGCACAGCTCAAAAATATTTATTTTCAAGAGAGGAAAAACAAAGTTCTGGACCAGAAAAAAACCCCAAAACCTCTCAGTTCTTGAGGAAGTGCTGCATCAAGCATTGCCTTTGGGATGATAATGTTAGCTTGATTTTGAGATAATGTTTTGACAATCTGTATCACTATTTTAACTACCTTCTCACTATTCCTCCCCAAAGCAGACACTCGTGTGTGTGTCTGTGTGTGTACTGGGTTCTTCCCCTCTTCATGCCTGTGATGTATAAATGACTCGTGTGTATAAATGTGATTCTCTGGAAATATTTAGTGCAGTGTAGCTGGCTCTGACAGCTTCTGCAGTTTGATCCATCAGCCTGGAGGTGCCTGAGGAAAGAAGAAGTCTTTACACGTGGAGATTCAGGTGCTGATAAAAGTTTAGGGCAAAACCTCTTTTTTTTTTTTTTTCCTATTTTTTCTGGGAAAAATAAAATACGGGAACAGTGAAATCAAACTGGAAGGAAAACAAGGCAATAAAAGTGTGTCCAGGCTGCTTGGAGACTGAAGGTGATGCATTTGAACTTCTTCTGAGCAATCCTAATGGAGAAAAATGCCCAGGAGCTGATTATCCTACTGAGAGAGGATCAACCATCAATCCTCTCAGCAGGGGCTGGTCCCACTTTCCTAATAAATATTTTCCTGCTCTATTTTATTCTTCACAAACTCGGTGTTCTCCTAAACTCTTCCTCCTAAATTTCATTTTGGTGTTTTGTCAGCTTCCATCTCACGTTTTTTTTCCATGTAATGTTGGTCAACATCTGAATTTTCATCCTTTGCTGATGAAATAAACACATTAAACTATTGAATGATTTCCCTGCTGTCATAATTACACTCATAAAATCATAAAAGTCATCAGTATTAATCTGCTGCTTTAAAGGAAATGAAATTCTCTGTATTTTTGAAGACCAACACTTCTAAGAAGGAAAATGCTGAGCTGGAGGAAGATTGTTTCTGGAGATCCTTTGGGATGAGCCTTGGGGTCAGTCTCACTCAGCATTTTCACCAGAGACACTGGCATGAAAAGTGGGAACTGCAGTGAAACCTGTGGAAGATGTGGATCTGGTAAGCCTGGCACTGTCTGGTCTTGAATTTCATGCTGTCCCACTGGGCAGAGCTGACAACAGGAACCAGAAATCACCTTTTTTTTCCCCCTTTTTTCCCCCCTGAATTCTAATATCATCCACGGCGACATTTGTGCAAGCCCTGGATAAAAAGGATGACCACTCTACTTTAAGGAAGGAAACCAAGCTCTGCTTTGGGGGTTTTTATGGCTCTACTTGCCTCGTGCAGAAACATTTAACCAAGGAAAGCTTTGCCATCGTTCCTGCAGCCTCACAGAGTCACCGGACAGGTGGGGTGGGAAGGAGGCTCTGAAGATCATCTCCCCCCGTGCTGTAAAGGTTTTCTTGTGAGCCTCAGCTTTTGGGGGATCAAAGCAGTGGCTCCTTGCTGGAATTCCCTTCCTGGTCGGGAAACAAACACATTAAACCACTTTAACGCTGAAGCTGAAAAATGCTGTCCTCATTATCTTCCTCTCACACACAGAGCTGTTCTTCATCTGAGAGGAATATTCGATGGCAAAATCCATGTCCAGAGGTCAACATCCACTCTGGGCCTGAAGGTACATACTTATATTTATATTTACATATTTATATTTACTGTAGCATCCACCTAATAACCAGCAGTACAGCATGCAGCACCTGTGTTGCTCTGAGTAAATGATGCAATACCACACTGTCCTTCTTTTCCTGCTTAATTAATTATAACTTTGAGGTCCTGCATCGCATTTCCAGGCCATGGTTCTGATTCCCACTGGTTGAGAGACCAGGGCTGAGCCCTGGGTTTAATCAGTTTAATCCCCTACCCCGATTTCCTCAAGCAGCCCTTTCTTTCTGAGATGTTGCGAGGTCCTCTTTGGCTTCCAAGGTAGTTGAAAGATGATGCTAAAACTCAGTTTTAACCAAAAGGCAGAGTTCTAAGCAGAAAAGGCTGGAGATAGTGTGTCGTCCAGACTCACATCCACGTAGAACAGAGAAAGGCAGTAAAACACATTTACAGGACTATTCCCAAGCCCAGTAAGGACAGCCGAGGAACGCAGCGTGGGCTGGAACTCGACCTAATGTGGTGTCCTAAGTCATGGGGAGCTCTTGCCCCTGAGGGATCTGAGTGGAGAACTCTCTGGGCTGGCTTAAAATGTGTGGATGGAGATGTTCAGCCTGAGACTGTCACCTCTGAGTGTGGAAACACAGGAAACACTGCGTGTCCTCACCCTACCTCCCCTGTGCGTGTGAGGAGGGATGCTCCTGCCTCTGCCTCTGCATCTTGAGGGGGTTTAGATGGAAACTTGAAGCTTGTGGCAGGTTGGGTGATGAGCAGGTAGCCACGGTTGCCATGGCTGCAGAGCAGGGAAGTGGCTCACCTCGAGTTTGCAAAGACCCTGGGAGAGCTTTTTGAGCAGCAAAGAAATAAGGAGACAGAGGAGCACAGGAATCCTTACATTAAGCAGTCACTAAAAATATATCAAAAATGTGAAACACTGTGCTCAAGGCTTTGCACTCTTTCTGTATTAGGAAGGCAAGTATTGACAGTATTCTCCGGCAGCATTTCCACGCTGTGAGCACGTGGTTAATTCCCTTCCTGTGGAAGGGAGAGCTTCACCCTTGCTGGTACCCTGCTGGCAGTCCCTGGCTGGGCAGTAACCATCACCCAACACCCCTGCCTGAGGAGGAGCGAGCCCTTCAGCCTCCTGTCACCCAGGAATTTGTTCACCCGTGTGGCAGCCCGGAGTGTCCCTCTGTCCGTCCGGGGGGGTTTGGAACCCCACCAGGCAGACTCAGGACTCGGGCAAGATTCCCAGGATTCTATTTTGGACCCATGTCCATGGAAAAGGCTTCCCACATTATGAGAAGAACTGCAACACTGAGAAAATGCAAAGTAATGAGTCTGATTTAGCACAGGGTGAAAATGTAGAATTGAGTATAATGGGGACTGAGAAGTCAAAGATGGAGGATTTGGGGCGGAACCCCTTCTCCTTCCTCTTTCTTCTCTCTCCTCCATCCTCTGCTGTGACCACAGTAAAAATATTTGGTAGAAGAAACTCTGCTGTGGAAGTTGCATGTTCAAAATAGGTAGAAATTAATTGGTAAAAATTGATAAATAATTCTACGTTGTGAACAATGGTTGGGTCAAGAAAAGGGTACAAAGGGTGTGGGACTGCCCTTCTGGGGGCAGCCCTGCCATGGATCGGAGCTGTCGGACGCTTTGGCCTCAGCTCCAGACATGGAGAGATCAGAGAAAATAAACAACCTGAACACAGAAAATAAACACCCTGAACACAGAAAATAAACACCTGAACACAGAAAATAAACAACCTGAACACCAACTCGCAGGCGTCTCTCGTCTGTCCTGGCCCTGGCGCAGAACTTCTCAAGATCCAAAGCTCGCCACAAAGAACTCTATGGACTCTGTGAGGGTGAAAACCATCACACACCCGGGAGTGGAGGAAGCTCAGGAGCCAGCAGCACCAGCCTTCTGCTCGGGTCAGGCCATCCCCACCTCCTCTGCCCAGGAAACTGCAGTGTGGAGATCCTACACCCAGGAAAAGTTGAAATTCACCATGCTGTGGATCCTTTCTGTTTGTGAGCTGGAGGCATCCCTGCGCTCCTTTTTTCCAGCCTGTCTGAGCTCAGCTTGGATTCCACTGGTCATGTTCAAGGCTTGCCTGGCTGACCACATTTATTTCAAAGGCCGTGGCAGCTCTGTGGGAAGAGAGCAGCCCAGGGTCTGGTCCTGAGCAGCTCCTTGTGGTGTCAGCATGGCTGGTGGAGACAAAACCCTGGTCCTCCTCCCCGTGTCTGCCTCTGCTTCAGCTTCGTGACTCCATGCTTCCCACCACAGAGCCAAAACCCAGAGAGATGGGAAATGAAATCAGCTGTCTACGAGCTGCGCTAATAAATATCTGTAAAACACAAGAGCGGCGTCCCAAGAACAAAAGAGCAATTGAGATGTTTTAACCCAAACCTCCGCAATAAATTAATGGGAGCTGATTTAGGGCGAGGAATGTTTTACGCTGCAGAGGCACGGAGGAAGTGAAATAATTTCTGCCTAACGCCTGGCCTCTCGCAGCCTGTCTCGTTCCTGCTCACGCAGGCCTTGGAGAGATGGGGCAGGGCTCCTCATGACAGCTCCCAGGAATGTTGTGTCTTCCCCTCTGACTTCAGCCCAGCTCCGTGGCCAGACTGGATGATGATTTATTGCAACTGCTCCATACTAAGTGACTGTGAGCCCAGAATAAACTGTCGTTTTGCAATGGAGTTCTTTTGTGTTTTTTTTTTAATCCTTTTTGAATCTCGATTTTGCTTTCAGTTTTGTGTGGAGGAACAGGGTGGCAATTTTCCCCAAGTGGAACTACTGCAAGGGCCTTTCTCCTGTTGCTGTCACCAGTTTCAACAGATGGTTCAGCTCCCTTCAGGTCAGGTTTTTGCATCTTTCAGGAGGTGAATTTGCTTAATTAAGCCTAACCAGAGGGGTATATGGACATAAATTCCTCCTGAGCAGCAGGGCTCCTCACCATGAACCCTTCAGACTTGCTCACGACTCCTGCAGGAGGGAAATCTCTCAGGTCAAACTCCCCAAATTAGGCAGCCCAGACCAAAGTTTGATGCTTGAAAACCACTGGTAAGTTCTCAAAACACTGAGATGTATGAGGGCAACCCTGTTTGGTTTCATCACTCCAGTTCAAGACCCTAAAATGAGAAATTTAACTTAAACAGCACAAGAAGATGACCTAGCAAAAAAAAAAAAAGAAAAACAAAAAAACCCCAACAAAACAGTCTCTGATTTCACAAAAAAATACGTGCAGACTTCACAGCAGGTTCTCCATATCCTTTCCATTCCCCTCAGTACGTAAGTGGTTTGGAGGGAAATGCTAAAAATCAGGTGGTGGGCTCATTCTGGGCAGCTTTTTACTGCTTTGTGGTGATTTCTGTTTCCCAGCTCAGGGGAAGATTCTCAAATTGATGTTCACACCTCGCAGGGCTGGCCTGAGCCCTGTGTTCCACCTTTGCTTGTGGCTGTGCCATACTCACCCTGCCCCTCACCCAGGCCTGAGTCGCCACAAAAGCTCCTCCACACCCAGCCCTGAAATTACAATTTGAATAGAAAACTGTTGTGAGGTGAAATCCCTTTGAGGCCCTCCAAAACATCTCTATAAATTCTACTGAATTCATCTCTATAAATTCTATAAATTCATCTCTATAAATTCTACTGGTGTTTTTTCTTGTCGTGGTTTGACGCTGGTTTAAATGCCAAACACACGAAATCTAGTTATGTGTATAAGTGGAATATGGATTCATTGAGGAAAATGTAAAGAAATTTCAGGGCAAAACAAGGTTCACACTTAAACAGTTGCAATATAACAGAAAGTTTATTATTAACAGATTGGGAAAAAAGGATGGATAAGAAATTAAAGCAAACCTTTAAAACATTTTTCCTTTCCCAATGCTTTTTTACTTTACCATAAACCTTTCACAAGTGAAAACAAAGGAAGAACATGGTATTTTGGTCAGAGCTGTATTTTTTGAGTCTATTTAAGCTTTAGGAAAAGAGGTTTCTTCTATTGTGCCATAGAGTTTTCACAAACCCACAGTCCCACTCACAGAAAAAATCTGTTGAAGTGACGAAAGGTATCTTCTCCATGAATTTTCTGCAGTTCTCCCATACTGCAAAAATCACAGGCCAGGGGAGAAAATGGAGTTTTAACTTTTTAAGGATGAGTTGTCTCTGTCTGAAAGCACAAATTCTTTACTTCCACTCTCTAACAACTTCTCATAACTTCTGTATGGCCTGGCGTGGGCCTTTCTTTGAAGTCACAGGCTGCACAAGAATTTCTCATCCCCCCAAGTTTTTCCCAGTGGATTGAAGCCCTTTCTATGGCTTTACAAGCAGCATCTTTAAGCTCCGTGGTAAAAGGCACAGCAGCCCTCTTTCCCCTTTGCTCCAGCTGCCCTCTCGTGTGAGCTCACCCCTTCCCTCTGCCTCTGACCTGGGAATCGCCGTGTCCAGCTCCGTCCCCTGGGACCTCCCCCTTCCCCTCTCTCCTGGCTGATTTCAAACAAAAGCTGTTTTCCGTGGCTGCAGGGCCGCGTTTCCTCGGCCTCGGCCAGGCCTGTGCTGGATGCAGAGGGGTCTCGGGGGCCCAGACCCCATTTCGGCCACGTGGCCTCAGCCCCAGGCTGCCAAAGTCTCCCCCAGTCCATCCCAGTCTGGCCCAGTCTGTCCCAGTCTGTCCCAATCCATCCCAGTCCATCACAGTCTGTCCCAGTCTGTCCCAGTGTGTCCCAGTCCGTCCCAGTCTGTCCCAGTCCATCCCAGTCCATCCCAGTCTGTCCCAGTCTGTCCCAGTGTGTCCCAGTCCGTCCCAGTCTGTCCCAGTCCATCCCAGTCCATCCCAGTATGTCCCAGTCTGTCCCAATCCATCCCAGTCCATCCCAGTCTGTCCCGGTCTGTCCCAGTCCATCCCAGTCTGTCCCGGTCTGTCCCAGTCCGTCCCAGTCTGTCCCAGTCTCCCCCAGTCCGTCCCAGTCCATCCCAGTCTGTCCCAGTCTGTCCCAGTCCATCCCAGTCCATCTCAGTCCATCCCAGTCCATCCCAGCCTGTCCCAGTCCATCCCAG
>VYXC01011757.1:813-17349 GCA_013397175.1 Platysteira castanea | reverse complement strand
TTTTTTTTCCCCTCTACAACAGTCAATACAGTAAAAGGACAGAGAAAATTGCACTGTGTGCTAAAATATATTTTGTAGCGTTTACCTTAGCATGACAGCTGGGATTTTTAAGCCTAGCCAAAAAAAGAAAAGGCAAGAAAGCAGAAGACATTTTCCTTGCAACTATCAATTTTATGGAATAAATAAACTCTACAAAAAAATAATTTAAGCTACTAGAAAACAACCTTAATATATAACTCATCCTACAGTAGACCATTCATTTAACTGAGACGTTTTGATGTATTTTATGTAAATAAAATACACTGGGGTATTTTTCTACATTTGCAATTAAACCTCATGCTCACAAAAGCCACATGAGTAATCAGAAAAAAATTGCAGGGAATATATTGAATGGCATGAAGGCAATAATGTGTTCCTTTATTACAGGGGAATTTACTTCTTGCCATCCCCATCTCCTCACCAAAAAAAACCCCCCAAAAAACACAAGAATACGCCACCCCAACACATAAACAAAGCAGCTAAAACAATATTAATTAGCTAACAGTGATATAAATGACTACGGAGGGTGACAGATTGTGTGAATTCCACTCCCCACTCCAGCATGTCCAGTATGTTTAAAAGCAGGACTCATCTGAGTATTTGAGAATCTAAAAACTAGAAATTAATAAATCAACACTTTTATTACCAAGACAGCAATTTTCACTACTGGGATATTTCACTAGAAGTTCTTCTCCTGGGAACTAAGGCAATATCTTCAGCACACAAATATTGAAATAATATTGAGAGGTTTCTCTTGGTGATTGAGAAAAAAGTACACAGAATAAAAAAAATGTTGAACACACATGAAACCTCACCAAGGATTTCTTGGAGCTGTGATTTTTCCCCTGGAGTTTTTTGGAGATAAGCCATAAAACACAAAATCGGCCAAGATTTGTCAAGCAGGGGATGTGCTGAAATTCATCAACTAGACAAACGCTTCACTGCATCACAGAGCACACGTGGGACCTCCTCTGAGGGCAGGTACACTTCAATAATTTCGTTTTCCTGGGCATATTTGCTTACAGGAAAAGATAACAGCACATCACACCCGAGGCTGGCCTCAATCTAATTACCCTGCTTGGAGGGAGTCGAAAATGCCTCTAAAAAGCACAAAACCAGCAGAAAGTGATGTTAGAACCCAGTTCAGGCTGCCAGTGAGGGGTGAGTTCAGGATCACGCTGACAGAAGGGTTTTCAGAAATTACTCTAAAAATCAGTGTTTTGCTTGTCTTTCTAATAATAGCTTTCCAATTTTGAAAAGAAAAAACAACCAAAAAAAGCCCAGCAAAAATTACCACATTGTTACCAAAATGCTCCCTGTGTTTAATCATCCTCCCTGCTTTCCCTAGACACCAAACAGTAACATAATTCAAGGTGTTTTAAGCTATTTCTGAACTTTAAATGTCTGAAATACTCTGAGCAAAGTGATTTGCTAATGGTTGCCACCCATATATTATTAAAAATACAGTTAGTCCTGCCATTTATGTAGGAGACTCTGCTGTGCTGTGTTCTGAGGCATTGCCTCACCATCTCCAGGAAGGTAACTGATCACACGGTGGGAATTCAAGGACACTCAGATGCCAATTTATCACTCCTTGTCTCTCCCAGAACGTGTTCCAGTTCTGAGCTACTCGGTGTCAAACAATTCATTTCACACCAGTACAGGTTTCCCTGGCCCCTCTCTCCTGCTGGTTTCCAGCAGCATTTTCCCAACCATTCCTCTGACACAGGTAGCTTCTTATCAGGCAAACGTGCCCTCGCAGTTTTGCCCTTCAAAAGTTTAAAAAAATTTTATGACTTAGAGAAAAATGCCCCTTAGTGGGTGTGGTGTGGTCCTGGAGGCTGATGACTTGGAAACACCCAAGGAAACACTCATGGAAATATAATTTCAAGGCCCATGTGCAGCACCACTCACCTGGAGGACTCTAGCAGCTAGAAGGCATTTTAAGAGACAAAATTATTGAGATATTTCATTGCTGCGTGGTAGCAGGAACACCTTGCCAGGGATGTGCCTTCTCTAGAGTTCTCTTACCAAAAGTCCTCAGCTGTCTGAGAATCAGCTTCTCATCCAAAACCTGTCACTGTTTTATTATTTATGTGCTATTGACACATGCTTTTGCACCACCTCGCTGTCATAGCTGGAAGCTCTATGTGGAGTGGTCTGGATTCGGTCCAAAAATAAATTTGTAAAATGAGTTAATAACAAAAAATACCTACAAAACAACACCGTGTCACAATTGACGCGGTAATCTTGTAGCAGTGAAAAAAGCGATCTGTTTTCCTACTGAAACAGGTATTATATGCAAATACCTTTCCTTTCTAAGTCTCAGTGCATTCCCTGTGATCTTAGTCACGAGCTCTGGAGCATTTTTAAGCTCAGGCAGCCACATTTTGACCTCCTACTCAAACCATCTAATAGTGCCATGTAGTGGCATCTATTGCACACCTACACCAATTTCAAGTTTGCCACAGTGTGGTCTACAGACATTTTCCCCTACTGTTTCACCTCTCCCTATTCTCTCTCTGTACTCTTTTTTTTCCCCCCCTACTTCACTCTTTTTTGCCCAAAATTGGAAAGCACAGAGGGCAGAGGGGGTAGAAGGTGGGGCTGTTTCTTTTAATCACTGATATGTCAGGGGAAAAGAAGCAATGTCTTTTTTCCCATGGAAAAAAAAAAATAAAATAGTTATTTGATTACTGACTGAAATCTCATAACTTTTGTGCTGTGAGGCATGAAACTCATCCTGTCAAAAGAATAGCACTTTTAGTGCAGAGTTACTAAATATTTATTTCAGTGGCAATGTGCTGCAAGGCTTCGACAGCTTAGACTGAGTCCTACTCCCGGGCCCTTTCCCTTTTTATTGATCACATTAACACTTTTAACACTCTGCCTTCATAAACGGTCACCAGAGAGCGTTCACTCAACACTTTTGCATTGAGCAGCATTATGTTTGCACGTGTATAAATCAGATGAGCTGCCTTCATCCACCTGGGGTCACAGAGCGCTCAGCTCACGCGCCCGATACCAGCCAGACCCTTGAATGAACTCTCAGGGAGATAGAAGGGTTTTTATTTTCTTTCCTAGAGCTGTTTTAAAAGCTTCCCCAGACCTGCTGGATCCCTTGTTCCAGTGATGCCTTCTCCCAACCACCTAAAAACAGAGACCAGACAGGAGTAAGGGAATAAAGGCAGGGATTTATTTGAAGGCCTTCAAGGCACACCCTGGGGAGCCAGAGGCTGCTTCCATAAAATGCACCCCAAGGTGGACAACGAGTCACGAGTTCTTGACACTGCTATAGGTTTGGTCCATTTGCATATCAGCATAAATTCACCAATTAAAACTTTAGCTTTCTTCAATTTCTCCACCTCTTTCATGGTCCCAGTTTACACCTTTGGGCCTAGGCCAGCCCGAGCGTCCTTGAACAGCTCAGAGAGGCTTTGTTGTGCCTGTCTGGCCTAAGAGAGCAGCTAACGAGCTACAAGGAACTTCAGAGTTACACACTAGGCAGTACAGGATTTGAAAAATATAGAAATTAAAACCTAAGGCATCACCAGGCCCATCAAAAAAGTAAAAGCAAGGATGTAGATTCCACCTCGGGGGGGAAAAGGCTGCAGGTCCTCGCCAGGAAATGTGTCCTTTCTAAAGTGCAGGGTAGTTCTGTCGGAGGCAGATGAAATATTTTCAGCCCAAGGAAGCTTTCAACACAACAAAGTCATTTCACCAGCGTACGAGTAAGGAGGAAAAGAGCTTCAGGGAGACGGGAAACCTCCTGAATCTGCCTTAGGAGGTGACTTTCTTGTTTTAGCAGGAGCTGTGAGGGAAAACTCGGCGTGAACCACAGCGAAGCCTCGAGCCCTGGCTCTCCCACGTGTGTGACCTGTGTCCTGACCACAGGCATGTAACCACTGACTGCAATGCTGAACAAATACCACCAAAAGTGCACCTGTCCATCAAAAGCAGGCTTTGAAGACAAGTCAGGCCTGACGGTTATTTTTAACAAAAGCTTTGGCCAGAGGTTGCACTGTTAAATCCCTGTGGCTGCCCTGGATCACCTCGGGGCCCAAGGAAGGATGCAATCGCCCTGAAGATGCTAAAATGGATATTGGGTGGCTCAATACAGACTCACCACAGCACTACAGCTTCTTTCCATAAAGAGAATAATTCCCAGAGAAGAGAATTTCCTCGAGTGATAACACTTTTCTCTTGCTTTTAGTGCTAATACATATTGAGTGTAATAACTTTTTCGTAACTTACGTGACAAAAAATGTCGTTGAATGTAACAGTCCACTTTTTATCCATTCTTCTTGGCAAGCAGTATTTCAACCAATACAACAAGAATTTAGGGTTGTGAGAGAAATATGTATATAGTATCTTTTTTTAAAGTGTCATAAGGATGGGCAACAGTTTGAAACTCCTTAAAACAGTGACTGGTACAGCACTCAGGATAGGATTTTGTGCCTAAAAGGCTGGCTCACAGAGTGCTCTGAATTAGAGGCACTTCTTAAAAATACTTGCCCCTAAAGCAGCTAACTCAACACATTCCTCCATTTCTCTATAAATACAGCTGCCCAAGCCTGGTTTGTGTCACAAAGCAGAGCAAAACAGAACTCTCTGGAACCTGCTCAGATAAATCAGACCTGATGGTAACAGTGAGTTTCGAACCCTCCTTGAGAAAGTCCTTGTGACTCAAACATGTCCATATAATAATCTCTGCACAAATGTGCTTCTGCTCCCAGGAAGATATTCCAAGTACTCCAGGAAATGCTGGGGATTCTGCTGTTCAATGTGTATTTTCAGGCCTGGCCCACGTCCTCTTTGAAACTTTTGAAGCAGGTTCTCCCTTGTTTTACAGGCCCTTCATACGGGTCATTTGAAACATGAATAAAACTCAACTCAGTTCTAGTCAAAAATAAGGTCAGTTTAGTTGGGCCTGTGCAAAGGACTACTAGGAGAATGTAACTATCCTTGTGGGGGTAAAAAAAGTGCATTTAAAGCCTAGAAATAAGTGTTAAAGAGAATATGAATAATCACTGAATACTTGCAGAAAGCAGATAAAAACTGAGAACAAAGGTCCTAACCAAAGACTTGCTGATTTGGGCTTTCTCTATTGAACTGTCTTTACCTCAACACTAAATTTTTCTCACCTTTGGCCTTCCATTCTCTCCCCAGCAACTGGATTTGTGGGGCTGAGTGGCCTTCCAGGCTTAGATCACAACAAATATTAAAAAAATACGAAAAAAATCGGATACAGATGTTTAAAAGGGCGTTTGAGAGCAAGAAACCTACACTCTAGCAAAATGGTTTCATATTTTCATTTGCTGAAGCGACAGCAGTAAGGCCATCCTGCACATTAAATATACTCATAACATGACTCATAAGGTATTCACCACGAAATATTCAGCTTTTCAAGCTTCTGACAACTGACTTTAGGATTGCGGAACAATTTTCCCTTTCCACTGACAAATCCTAGTTGTTCTTTTCACTGCCAAGACCTAGGCTTTGGGTACATCTTTTGCTGTGCTGCTCCAAATCACCAGCTTGGAAAATCTTCTCACACCTGTGGCTCATTTTTGCACTCAGGATTATGCTGTTCCATTCTGGGACCTCGAAGAATTTCCCGATATTAGAATAAACCATTTTGAACACTTTTTTTTTTCTTTTTCTGCACTTTTCTTCCTCTCTGTCTCCCTCCTAGTGCTGCCTTGGAATTTTTATGTCCATCACACTTCCTAAATTGCTGACTTTAAACAGCAAAGTGGTTTGAGGATGTTTGTGGCAGAAAGGATGTTCTTCAGAAGCACTGAAATTTTATTTTTTACTTTATTACCAATGAATGATATCCTACAGTAACGAAGGGCAGTGAGTTGGTGCTTTTACATTAAATTCCCTGTGGGAAAAGGCCATAAATGAATATAACTTTTCCCTGGAACCAATGTCCTGTCCCAGTTGCCACCCCCACTTCTTAGGACATCACTTCCCACTGGACACAATCCAGCTGGTGCTGACCAAGCCCCAAATAAAAAATGCAGTCAGTAAAAGAGAAATTACTGTAACTTCATATCTAGAGTGTTATTCTTTTCACCTGTGACTATCAGCAAAAATCTGAAGAAGTTACAAGTTCATTTGATACCATTCAGCCATAAATCTCCACCATGTGTGGGAGAACATTCACCTTCCACTCAACAAATTCACCTTCAAAACACAACTGCATTCCACTTTGGCATGCAGAGCTTTCAAAAAAAAAAAAAAAAAAAAGATACTAGAAAATGAAATTTCCACAGATAGAAATGCAGAAGTGCAATCATACCTGTGTGGAGAGTTGTCAGGTCATTCTCAGATATCTCACCTCTTTGGTAAAGAGACTTCTTTATGCAGAAGGAACAATAATCTCTCTCCCCCTAACCTGAGACCAAAATTGATGGTGCTTACCGAGGTCCTAATTAATTAATTTAGTGAATATTTACGAACGAGGAGGTTAAATAAATTACAAGCAAAAAGCAAGCTACTGCAAAACAACCAACAGCTGCATTTTATAGTTTTTTAACTTCTGGGGAGCTTTTCAACTTCTTCCACCTCCATGTATTTTCCTTTCCAAGAGATCTCCTCTTTTCTTCCCCCTTTCTCTTATTCTATTAAGCAAAATTTGCAAGCCCTTATAATTAATAAAACCCCATGCCATGAAATACAGCCACATTTCCTTTGCTGTTTTTTTTTTTTATAATTTGTTTGTTTGTTGGTTTTATTTCTGATGTGCTTTCAGAGTGAGTTCCTCCAAATTTTGTGTAGTTTTCAGTCTTCAGTTCCCACCTTTTTTGTTCTCAGCTTTTCTTTCCATTGAGCTTGCTGTCCCGAATTTTGAAGCAACGAGCATCAGATTATATTTTAATGTCTTTGCCATGGGAAAATCCAAGACAAATGGGGTTCTGCTGACTCTTTAACCTCTTTCCCAAAAATAATTTGCATCTGCAAGAACCACACCCCTGTTTTACACCCTCCCATAACTCTTCACTCCCTATCTCCCACCCACAGCGACCAGCCTGGAAGTGAAATTATCCCTCTTTGTGCTGCTGATTAAATGGGAGGGGTAAGAAAACAAAGAATGCAGTACATGATCTGTTCATTTGATTAAAATTGAGGTGATAAATACAAAATTATATCATTTAGGTTTTTCCCTGAATTCCCAAGTTTCCTGGGGTTTTTTTTTCTCCCTCAGAGCAATCCCAGTGCTCCTCCTTCCCTCTTCAGTGGTGCCCTCAAGCACAACAGCCCTATAAAATTAGAAACATGTAAGTAAGAGAAATAGAACCTCCACGACAAGTAAATTGACTATTTTAATTCTATTTCCGTTCACGTCTCAATTATTTTAAAATTAGTGGCTACTACAAACGCATAGAAATCTAAAGTTCATCACGTGGGGCAGGATTTACTTACCCCTCCTGTGAAAACAGCCCAATGGTTAGGTAAGAATCTAACGAAGATTTTATCCCTGAATACAGATCTAGGCTGAGTCCCACTCAAAATTTTGCAATGACCAGGAACAGGAATTAAATTCTATGCAAAATCAAAAAATTTAATATCAGGATAAGTAAAACTATAACAGCCTAATCAAAAAGCTGTTATTTAGGGGAAAAGAATAAAATGTGTTTAAAAAAACAACACCAAACAACAAAAAACAACCCCTCCCCCAAAAAACACACCAAAAAACCCCCTAAAAAACAAAGAAACAAACAAAAACAACAACAACAACAACAAAAAACACAAAAAAAACCAAAAAAAAAAAAAAGCCAAACCCAAAAAAAACCCCAAACCCCTCAATAATCACAATATAGTTACTTTTTTTAACACAAAAAGCCGACTTTACCCAGTTTTCACTTGTTTAAGTGATCAGGGATGAATTGCTGATAGCCATAAGCTCTCCAGTGCTGCCTGTGCTTCATCACCCCATGGCTGCTCCTCTTCTTCACATCCCACACCCCCATTCCTCAAGAGCCCTTCCTCTACACCACGCCACCGTCTCGCTCAAAACTATTTCATTTTGCAGAAGAATAGCAGCTCGTTACACTTATCTGCACAAAAAACCCTGGTTGTATCACAGAGAGGCAAACAAAAGTAAAATAAATTAGGTTTAGCCATCTGGTCTTTAGAAAAATTATTGATGTGGTTACCCATTAAAAAACAAGAGCTCGGGGCAGTGCAGGAGAGGTTCAGGCAAAATTAGCCCGAGAAGCCTCAGTCATGAGGCCTTGCAGTGGTTGAAGCACTTCATTTTTCAGGGCTGCCAGCCTGGCGCTGCCTCCAGTGCTGCATCAATTCCCCTGCAAAAATGAGCACCGAGAGGTTTGTGAACGTGTAAATAAGGACAGGTGATCTTGTGAATCTTGGCTATTTGTAGGGAAAACATACACTGAAAGAAGCAACGTTTACTTGGAAAAAGTAAATTGCACTGCAAAGAAACATATCCGCATTTTGACTAGGAGTGTAGAACAAGGGGTAAGACACAGTCACGAGCAGGAATTAACTAATTACCCTTGCCAGAGCTCAAAAAACATTTGGACAATGTTGCCCTGGTTTTTTGCGAAGCCTTCTGTCTTAACCTTGGAGTCAGAAATTCTTCACACAGTTTCATGTAAATAATGGCCAATGTTTATTTAACCGTCTATTCTGGTTTTCATTCCTTTTGTGATAAGACAACTTTGATGAGCGTCCTTTTTCTCCAGTGGGATTGAGAAGGAAGTGACATGTCCTCCAATCCCTTGTGCAGTTGAGAATTGTATAAGAATGTGACATATGTAAATAAAGTGGGTCTTTCCCCTCCTTTCTGCTGAACCTGGCAGGTGTGGGAGCATCTTTATTGTGTTTTCCCAGACACAGGAAAACACACTCAGGCACATGGTGGGATTCTGGGGATTGTCCTGTGTGAGGCCAGGAGTTGAACTTGATGATCTTTTTAGGTCTCTTCCAACTCAGGATATTCTCTGGTTCCATGAGACACAAATGTGCTGCAAACAGGGGTCTTGGTGAATTTGGGGTTCTTCAACAAAGTAAGAATCTTTCAGTAAACCTGGTCTTAGGTCTTTGTTTTATAAAAACTTCCCATATCACCAGGTACTGCTACAAAAGCAAAGGTAAGACAGAATTCCCACTTATTCCAGGTCTGAAAGATTAAAAACAGAATAATGAGAGATTCCCTGCTGCCATGGGCAAGATCAACACAAATGACACCAAAACAAAATTAGTTCAGAATTTGAGCTCTAAAGCCCAAATCCTAAAAACGCAGCTCATCTCTAATTATCCTGAAGAAACTTAATGCTGTCACACTGGACATCATTAAGAGGCAACAGACAATTACCCTTAATTAGGTTGCAGATGCTGAGCACCTTTTTCAGTCTCACCTGTCACTCAGGGCAATGTGTCCTCCCAGGTCTGATGCAGGAGAAAACCCTCCCAACAAAGAAGACTTTCCCAACACAACTGAGATGATTTTTAATATCAAAATATCTGGAAGGGGTCAGCATAACAATGAAATAAAATACTGATTTTGAAGTTCCCGAAATTTTGCAGTCAACATTTTTATAAATGTCACTATTCATGGCTTTTCATTTTGAAACAGCTATTTTCACTGAAAATTGACAAAAATGTGGGGTGAATTAAAAGGTTATATAACCCCAAAAAAGAAAACTACATGCATTTTTCTGTTCAAAAATGTGTTTCAGCTGACTTTTTTTGTTTGGGTTTTTTTTGGTACTTATTTCACAAAGAGCTGAAAAACACCTGCTTTACTTTTCCAATATGAAAATTGTGTAAGGTTTTCAACCCACTCACAAAACCTGAACAACGTATTATTTGCTTTTTGAGATTTTGCTGAGTAAAAAACCATGTCATACTTGCAGTTTCCCTTTTCTCCTCAGCGTTTCACCTATAATTTTTGCTATCCCCGAAGTGATATGGTTATAAATAAATCAGACGTGCTAGCACAGCTAATTACTTAAAGCCTTACAAGCTCAGTTGATTCCATGTACATTCACCAACCATGCATTGAGAGCAGCATTTATGTGTCATTTATATGGTATTAATGCATCATCTGCTGATGGAGGCAGTGACAACACTACCTGGGCAACCCAGTGTGAAGCTGTATTTTGGAAACATGTCCGTGCATCAGCAGCTGATACTACACCAGACAGATTTACTTGAGCAGAACAGCTCATAAACACAAACAGAAATCAAATTAACTACCGAGATCAGAGGCTCTTGACAATCCCCTCGTGGTGTGTTTGCACTCAGCAGAAGCCTCGGTGAGCAAAGCAGTTCATTAGAGGCAGACTCTGTCCGAAGTGCGAGGCTCCAGCAAGGCACAGATGATGCCAGAAGAATGTGGCTCATTACAGGAGCTTGGTCCTAGCCCTAACGAGCTCGAATCCATCCCCTCAGCCCTTGAACAAACAAGCAGAGTGGAGGCAGGAGCCCCAGCCAAGTGCAGCTGGCTAATAAGGTATCGTAATTGCCTCGTTTCTTTGCGGGTACAAACCTAGCAAACCTAGCAACCACGCTGTTGAGTTTGCCCTTTGGTAGCTTAAAATTCATTGTGTTTCGCACCAAAACTCTGGTTTGGTTGAGGGTGACAGAGCTGAAGGTAAAAACACAGGTCTGTGGGCAGAGTTCCTCTGGCAGGCTCTGGTGCCCAGGGTCAGGGCATCTCTCCACCAGCTCCAAGAGCCTGACACAAGGTGCTGCCCAAGAGGCTTCAGACAGTAGAGGAAACCCTCTGTATCAAATGCGTGGCCTGCAGCACAGCAGCAGCAAAAGATGAGTTTCCACGTTCAAAATCAGTCTACAGCACTCCCCCAGTCTCCCTTGATCTAAGAGTCAGCCATTCCAGAGAATCACAGAATGGTTTGGATTGGAAGAGATCTTCAAGATCATCCAGGTAGTTCTGGATTTGGGCTGGGATAAGAGTTAATTTTCATCACAAAAGCTGATATGGGGCTACGCTTTGGCTTTGTGCTGGAAATAGTGTTGCTAGCACAGGCATTTTTGGTTCTGTTGGGGGCTGCCCTGCTCCTCACCCACCCTAGCACCCTGTGGTAGTGAGCAAAATGACTTTACAGGACCCTTTAAGCCAGCTTGGACTGTTCTGTATTTCCTCCGTTACATGGAACGTCCCCCTGTTCCTCTGCTATCTCTCCAATTTCCCCTCCTCACCTAAGAACCATAGGTTATGCCCAAACCCCACCCAACCCTACATCAGTCCTGCCTGATCCACTCCCCCAGCTCCCCCCAATGGTCATTCCCCTCCCCTCGTCCCAGTGCTTTCCTTGTCCATCACCCAAACCCCTCCCAGGGTCACTGTCAATCCCGTGGGGACCCTTCCCCTCTCTCTGGAAAGTTCCAAGTCCCTGGATGCCCCACAGGTTGCCCCCAGTGTCATTATTCCTCGCATCTCCCTACTGGTTCTGTGTTTAGCGGCCCCTCCCAAAGATCCTCCCTAGATTACTCCTGGTTGGTTTGTTAATTGTACCCTCCCCTCAGACCTCCCCTCTTTAAAAGGTCCTATCACTCTGTAATCTATGCCTGTGCTTTTATCTTTGCTAGGAATAAAACCTTGGGTTCAGTAGACACGGGTGTGTCTGGGAAAGCACAATAAAGACGCTCTCACACCTGCCAGGTTCAGCAGAAAGGAGGGGAAAGACCCTTTATTATTTACATATCTCACATCTTATACAATTCTCAACTGCAGAAGAGATTGGAGGACATGTCACTTCCTTCTCAATCCCACTGGAGAAAAAAGATGCTCATCAAAGTTCTCTTATTAGAGAAGGAATGAAAAACANAGAGAAGGAATGAAAAACAGAAAATACCATTAAGTAAACATTGGCTATTGTTTACATGAAACTGTGTGAGAAAGAATTCCAACTCCAAGGTTAAAACAGAAGGCTGTAGCAAAAACCAGGGCAACACACGAGTGCGTCCCTTGTTCTTCACCTCGCTCTTTTACACGTTGTGTCAGCTGAGAGCAGCCTCCTCCCTGCTCCACACTGCTACCCGAGCTCTGGGGAGCTCCAGGGCAGCCCCTGTCTCAGCAGGGCTAGTGGTAGCCAAGGATTTGCAGTAAAGGCTCTCACCTTTGGACACATGGCCATGTCCTGGAGACTGCAGGTGCACGAGGAGGGGACACAGCCAGGACAGCTGACCCCAGCTGACCACGGGGATATTCCATGTGGCGCCCAGCTCAGCCTGTAGAGCTGAGGAGGAAGGGGAAGGAGATGTTTGGAGTGATGGTGTTTGTCTTCCCAAGTCNTATATTCAAATGCTTTTAATAACTTAATAACTTTACATTACGTTACTGGCCTAAGAAAGCCAAAATTGTACATAACAACTGCTGCACATCTGTCTGGCTTTCCTGGGGATGCCTGGACTCCTGCCTGCCCATGGGAAGTGGGGAGTGGATTCCTTATTTCGCTTGCTTGTTAACACATCTTTTGATTTGCCTTTTAAGCTCAATTAATCTCTACCTCAGCCCATGAGTTTTATCAGTTTTACTCTTCTAATACAAGTCTCTCCCCCACCCCACTGCAGGGAGTGAGTGAGCAGCTGTGAGGTGCTTGGTTGCCTTCTGGGTTAAACCATGACGTGGTCCCAACCTCCTTGCCACGGGCAGGGACGTTTCTTCTCAAGCACATCTGGTTAAGGAGAGGATGTGGTGGTGCATTCACCTCCTCCCCCAGGCTCTTGAGCCGCACTGTGAACTCAGAACTGCTCGTTAGGCCTGGGCTTTGATGGAGCAGCACCTGGGCTGAGCCCCTCTCCAGCTCATTAGAAACATCTTCTGCTCTCGGGAACCTGTGCTGTCTAATGAGCTTGTGCTGCTTTTTAACCAGCAGCCTTGGAAATTTATTTTTCTTTCCTGAACCCGAGTGAAATAATGTTTTTGTTACTGAACTTTCAAAGAAAGTTACTGACCTGAATTATGGGCAGGGTGAAAAATCATTATGATTAAACCACCTTCTTACAGCTCTATAAACAGCGGTCAAGAGACTTCTGAGCTCTCTTGGACAGCAGCAGGCTGGCTGTGAGCAGCACCTTCCTGGGAGTGGGACCCTCCCAGACCAGTGAGCTCTCCAGTTTGCTATACTGGGAGCACTGGCAAACAGTGACAGTGGGTCCTGAGCTGATCCCCCGACTCCTCAGCCTTCATCCACTGAGAAGCTGCGAAGGCATCCTGCATGAGTCAGTCACTGAATTCAAGGACACTTTTTCCACATGTTTAAATCTTGTATGGACTCTTCAGGTCCATACAAGCAATGTACCAGGGATATCCCTCTCCTAGATCCTTAAGCAACTTAGATTTGTAAGTAAGCTGGGGCTGAAAATGATGTTGTGCTATACTATATAAATCTTTTAATTTTACTTAAGCTTAACAGAGCTTAACTTATCAATTAAGCACCGTTAAGTTTTAAGTGGTGTTAAACCTTTAGGCCTAAAGTGTTGTTTGAGTCCTGAGCTCAGTTTAGCCAGGGGGTCCACTCTGAACCTTGTGACTCAGTGGGAGGGGTTTCCTTATTCTTTTCATCCTTGCCTTTTCCTACCCTCACCCTTTTCTCCCCTCTGCCTACCGTCCAGCCTGCACAGAGATTATTTTTAGGTTGATTTTGGGCTTAGACGATTGATTTATTTCAGATCTTTGTTTGCTTTTTCTCTGTGTGCTTTAACCACCTAGTGAGTAGCTGAGCGAACCTTGCCAGCGAACTTTGCCTTTCGCTTTAACTTTTGTACTAAATCTGCTTTTGCCAACACTTTTGCTTCTTTCAGCCGCCTTAAAACCCTCACTGGCAGCAACAGCCTCTCTGCTCAGCCCTGAAGGAGAGGACCAGCCTCCCAGCCCTGATGGAGACAGGCTGTGCTGAGCACCTATCTCAGTTTGAAAGACAGGTGTCTGCTTAAGGAGGCAGCAGCCTCCCTTGGAATGGAAAAATGCCACTCCCCTCCCTCCAAATTTTTATAATTTTNGCAAGGCCTTGATGGGCCATGAACAGGAGATAATCCAGGATTGAGTTCTCTGTGAGCCATGGGCAAGGCCTTGATGGGCCCATTAACAGAAAATAGTCCAGAGGGAGGAGGCAGGACCACCACCCTGCTTGGTCCCTGCAGCTCATGAAAATGGCACTAGAATATTTTCTGGGGCCTATCTTACACTATAAACTATGACAGCACCAGCAGCCTGACCAGCTTGAATTCTCTCCTGACGTGTCCCCATGAAGTGCCTCAATCCCTGGGGTTTTCCTCTGGGCAGAATCAAAGAATCCTGGAATAGTTTATGTGGGAAAGGACCCTAAAGACCACCGGATTCCAGCCCCTCTGCTGTGGGAAGAAGCCGCTTAAAAATTGCACATGGCAACACCCAACAACCAAATAGTTTTTTGGAATATTTTTTTGTAAAATTTAATGTGTGGTATCTACCCTTCTCAGAAGCGGAGAGGTGAGAAGTGGGCGCTGCTAGGAATTAAATTTTCACTTTACTTTGGAAACAAAGGGACACCAAACATTGTTGCCTTGCCAGAACTGGACGCATCCAACCTTGTTTGATCTTTTCCTCAAAGAACAATGAGATTTTTTGGATCCAGTTGCACATCAGACTACATAGGAAAAGCTAAGAGAAATCCTTCTCCCTTCAAGCTTTATTCTCAACCTACAAAAATTGTTCTTCTTTGCACTTTTCACAGTCCCAGACAGAATTTGCTAAACACTCTAAAGAAAAAGTTTTCCTTTACTCTTCATCCAGTCACTCTACCAAATTGTTAATTGAGGATAGCAGGTTCAGGCTGGTGCTGAAATGGTTAATGTGACCAGAAAAATGCATACTTTACACACACAAAAAAAGTCTGATTTGGCTGACAACTGTGGAGCAAAGCAAGTAGAGTTATTGCCACTTAAATTTCATATCCCACTGAAAAAACTATTTAGTGCAGAAACTGCTTCAGACACAGGGGTTGTTATAGTCTAGTTAAAAATAATTATGGGAAGAGCTGAGAGCAAAACTAATTCCTAGGGGCAGAATATATATATTATTGTAACCACTGCACTGACAAACATGAATCTGATAATCTTATGATTAAAATGTGCTCGAGCAGACCCTGCTAAAATAAGCTACAATAGATTTAAAGAAAATGCAGATGTAGAAAAATGTAAAAGAGGCTTTTCTCAAATAAGTGCCCCACTAGAACACAAAATGAATGCACTGGCACCTGGAGCTGACATGAAATCACTTTGGCCGCTGTGTCCTGATTTATACAAGTGCTGTGATTCTCCATATTTTTTTTTCTACTTTCTTCATACCCTTTTTTTTTATTATTTCCCCTGAAAGGAGAAAGAGAAACTCTCACACAACTTCAACTAAGCTATTTCAGAGTAACATTAAAGCTCTGACTTAGGCTGACAAATGACCTTCCCATAGGGATCTCTTTCTCTGCACAAAACTGGCCATTGAAAAATATTGTAATCAGACATGGTGGTGATTTTATTGGAATAAGCTTATTCATTCCTGTTGGCTGTCAAGCAAGTTTCTGCATGAACCATTTATCAAAAAATCAATGGGAGGTGTTTGAACATCATTTTTCTTGAAAACGCACTGAAATAGCTAAGCTTCATAAATGTATTGATGTGTGTCCCTGTGTGTGTGGGTGAGCGAAATGAAACTGTGTCTGGACAATGAAAAACGATAAGGAGCTCTAAAGTTCTCTTAGATGAGGTCCCAGTGCAGCGAGGAAATCCCCAAAAAAACTTTCTATCAAGGAGGGTCACTGTGTAGATTTCCTGGAGCAGTGAAACAAATAAATGAGCAAAATGACTTCCTGAAATGTGAAATGTGGGATAACTGTAGTGATAAAAAACGAATAAAAAATGCTCCCGGGGAGTTTCTAAAACTCAGATTACATCTAGCAAAAAAAGGGAATATTCATCATCTCCCTTTCACTTCTCCTGTTGGATTCTCTGACTTGAGAAGCTGCTACAGATCAGTGTCAAGAAAAGGGGTATGTGATAGACAAACCATTGTTCCAACGGTTATTCATATGCTTTATACATGAGAGTAAAGAAGAAATTTGATAGTTTAAATATCTGTTAACGAAGTCTAATTGTGTAGACAAAAATAAGTAAAAAACTAGCATTCCTGGCACATACATGTAGATAAATTTGCTCCCTGAGACACTCAGATGTTTAAAAAGGCATTTTGAACCAAGAGTTCCCATTATTTTCTGTAAGTTACCCTCACTCCTGAGGATCACAGAGCTGTCATTTCAAAGATCACAGGGACCTGTGCTGATTCCTGTGGCTCAGTCCTGCAACCATGACAGGATTTTAACTCAAGCCCACTGAAGGAATTCAGCCACCGGACCATTTTGACAACCTTATTGTAAATTATTGTCCAGGCTCACCAAAACATTGCTTTGGTAAAATAATGTGGAAGTACACCAAAGAAATAGACTTAGATGGGGAGTGGTGCCA
>VYXC01011742.1:399349-411740 GCA_013397175.1 Platysteira castanea | reverse complement strand
GAGAAGGGGACAATTTACTGAGCTCTCTGCAGGCTTGTAAAGGGGGGTGTTAGGAAAACACACGAATTAAATTCTCTTGTTTGCGTGGGAGATGTCTCCAGCTTCCACAAAAGTTCAGCCAAACCCAGGTCAGGTTTGCCACGAGGCAGTGACTAAAATAAATAACATCACAGACAGGAGATGGCACGGAAAATAAACCAGCAGCACCCACAGCAGCCGTGCCTGTGATACCTGGGGCTCGATTTGCTGCTGGATGTCTCCAGGTAATCGCTGAGAGCAGGGAAATTAAATCATGTTATTAAATATATATAATTAATATTAAATATGTAAGATTTACTATTATATAATTAAATAATAGTATTTGGGGTCACATTCTTTCCTGAACTTGTTTCACTGAAATGGAAGGAGTATCTCCCCTCACACTTCTGAGATTTAAGGCAGCTCTTCTAAAATTATGCCTGAATTAACTGATAGTCAGAAACACTTCATGATAAAAATTGGTTATTTCTAATTTCGCAACATGCAAAAGATGTTTACCCATCTTTATTCCTTTTCCTGACTTCCTGGTGGTTTCCTCACTACAGGACGAGGCTCTTGTGCCTGTGAGATTTCGCTCCCTTTGTTGGAAGGACACAGAAGGTGGAATCAGCCAGGTCTGGTTTTCCTAAATTCGTAGAATTATAGAATCCCGGAGTGCCTGTGGCTGGAAAGAACCTCAAATCCCATCCAGTGCCACCCCTGCCATGGGCAGGGACACCTTTCACCATCCCAGGCTGCTCCAAGCTCCAATGTCCAACCTGGCCTTGGGCACTGCCAGGGATCCAGGGGCAGTCCCAGCTGCTCTGGGCACCCTGTGCCAGGGCCTGCCCACCCTCTGAGTGAAGAATTTTTTCCTAATATCCCATCTAAACCTCCTCTGTGTTATTTTACAGCCACCTCCCTTGTCCTGTCACTCCATCCCTTGCAGTAGTTTCTCTCCAGTTTTCCTGCAGCTCCTTCAGGCACTACAAGGCCGCAATGAGCTCACCCCACAGCTTCTCCTCTCCAGGCTGAGCATTCCCAACTCTCCTAGCAGAGCTGCTCCATCCCTCGGATCATCCTGGAGCCTCCTCCGGATCCTCTCCAACAGCTCCGCGCCCTGGCTGCGCTCAGCTCCCCCCGGCTGCCATTCCCAAATTCCCCCGCTTGTCCCGGCCCCTGTGTCCCCTCACGGCTCCGTTCCCCCACACCTGCGGGGCGGTGCCGGCCGGGGCGGAGGGAGGGGTCGCTGCCGGCCCCACGCGTCGGGCCCCGAGGGTCCCGTAGTATTTAACGGGGTCCCGCGGTGTTTAACGGGGGTCCCGCGGTATTTAACGGGGGTCCCGCGGTATTTAACGGGGGTCCTGCGGTGTTTAACGGGGTCCCGTGGTGTTCAGCGGGGCGGGCTCGGAGCTGCCCCGAACCATGCACCCCTTCAGGCCGCCGCCGCCCGGCCGGGACCCGCGGGACACCGCGGGATGCCCGGCTCCCTTCCCGGCCCCGCAGCCTCCCTCAGCCAACCCGTACCTGTGGCTGGGCGGCCCCGCCGCCCCGTGCCTGCCCTCGGGAGCCGTGCTGAGCGCGGGGGCCGAGCGGGGGTGGCCGGCGCTGTCGCCGCTGTCCCCGGCGCGGCCGCCCTACTCGTACTCGGCGCTGATCGCCATGGCCATCCACAGCGCGCCCGGCCGCCGCCGCACGCTCAGCCAGATCTACCAGTTCGTGGCCGAGAACTTCCCGTTCTACCGGGGCGGCAGGGCCGGCTGGCAGAACTCCATCCGCCACAACCTGTCCCTCAACGACTGCTTCCGCAGGGTGCCGCGGGACGAGGGCGAGCCGGGTAAGGAGCCGCGGGCCGGGAGCGGAGGGGTGCGCGCACGGCGGGAGCGCCACCGGGCTCCTTCTGTCCGCAGGCAAAGGCAGCTACTGGACGCTGGACCCCAACTGCGAGAAGATGTTCGACAACGGGAATTTCAGGAGGAGGAGGAAGCGGCGAGCGGAGGGGGCCGGAGCGGCGGAGGGCGCCGGGGACGGCGGTGGGGAGCAGCGGGTCCCGGCCGAGGCCACCGCCCGCTACGGCCACGCCGGGGGCCAGGCCTGACCGGGTTCACCCCCGGCTGAACTCGGGCACGAAAAAGGGGTGGTTTTGTCCGGCGGAAATGTAAGTTTTTATATAGGATTGGTGCCACGGGTGCGGGGGGATGGGGGTGGGTGTGCTGAGCGCCGCACGGTGTTCCCAGCGCCGGCCTTTTCTCCTTCCTCCCTCCTCTCCCTGTCCCGTCCCAGCAGAACGCTGGAAAGGCTTTAACCTCCTGCCACGCGGGTGTCCTGGGCAGCTTTCCATGGGCAGGGGCACAGCAGAGCTCCCTGCCAGCCCTCCTGGCTGTGTGCGGGGAGCTGAGTGAAGGGTTTGCAGCCTGGCTGTGCCACAGAGGCCAGGAGATGCACAGGGGGCTCTGGAGATGGGCTGGGGGTGTTCCCCTGGAGAAGAGAAGGCTCCAGGGAGAGCTCAGAGCCCCTTCCAGTATTTAAAGTCAGCTTTTAAAATAGAGGGAGAAAGAATTCTTACACCAACAGATAAGACAAGGGGCAGTGGTTTTAATCTAAAAGAGGGGAGATATAGATTGGATAATAGGAAGAAATTCTTTATTCAGAAAGTGCCAGGGCCCTGGCACAGGGTGCCCAGAGAAGCTGTGGCTGCCCCTGGCAGTGCCCAAGGCCAGGTTGGACAGGGCTTGGAGCAGCCTGGGATAATGGAAGGTGTCCCTGCCCATGGCACTGGATGGTTTTAAAGTCCCTTCCAACCCAAACCATCAATCCCTTGAGAAAGCCAAAGGGATGGGCCCTCACTCCCAGGATTTGTTCCCAGGGAACGCCAGGCTGGCACAGAGGTCACCCAGCCCTCATCCTCTGCAGCATTTCTAACCAAACCCCCTTTATTTTCCCCAAAACACAAATCATCTCCTTGCCAGCCCGTGGAGCTGACCGGAACTCACATGAGGAATTTCAGATTTAATTGAGCATCCAAAACAAAACACTGATAATTCAAATTTTTTGTGTATTATAATGGGGCTATTAAGCAAATTTGTACACAAAAAAACTCCACAAAAACTATCTGAGAACCTAAAAAATGTCAGATATTCTGAGTCTGGTGAGAGGGAAGAATCAGCTGTGCAAAGTAAGTTTTTCGTGGCCTAAAATGTAATAAATTGTGTGAAAAAATACATGGTTTACAAATATTCACCTTGAATAGATATGAGTGAAGGAAAGAGCCAACTGAACTTGTCAGCCAATACCCTGTGAGGGTCTGTGTAGACAAATTTATTTTTCATTAATTCCCTATTTGAAAAAAGCCTCATCCAAGAAAATTGACACAAAGAGGGGAAACGAAATTTCTGCAGTGGAATTTGAAATATTTCAGACAGGATCTGTTTGTTGCCATCATTATTTCCCCAGGGTTTTCAAGGAAGAAGACGTTTAAATGACAACCTCTGTTCCTTTTCCAAGCGGGTGGGATCCTGTCCAAGGGTCCAGGCTGCCTCTGGACTGGGATCTTCATTCCCTAAGGAATGGGCACAGATTTTACCTGGGAAGGATGGAGAAACTCCTGCCTGGCAGAGCTGGAGGACCCTTCCCAAGACACCAGAGCTCAGAGCTGGGCAAGCAATGATTTCACCAAACCCACACTTCCCTCTGCTCCAGGATACAAAATTCCAGATCCAGCTATGAGGGCTGAATTCCCGATTTTCCCCTGGGACAAAATGCCATTGCAGGACCCTGGAGAAGCAGGAAAACAGAACCCCAGGAGGCTGCAGGTGCTTCAAACTTCCCCAGAGTGGTCTTTGCTGGCTCACCTGGATCCCGGGGCAGGGAAATCCATGGATAACTCAGTGAAAGGACCACGCTCCCCTGCAGAACCTTTTTCCAGGGACAGTTTTAGATGCTGATTCAGTGCGTACGTGGAGACCTTCATTTGTATTTCTCTGTGCTTCTGTTGTGCTCTGATTCTATTTTTGTGCATGGGAAAGAAAAGGAGGTGTTTTTTTTAAATAAATCATTGGAGCAGGGAAGTTGCAATCCCTGGGAGCAAAAGCAGTGCCTGCAGGAAGAGCTGCAGCAGGTAACGAGGCTCTGGGCTAATTACAGCTGCAGGCTTCTGTGGGAAAGGTGGTGGGGTACTGGGATGGGTGGGATGGTGAGGGATTGGGCCAGAATCCCAAGGAAACCTGGAAATACTGGAGGTGGCTTCTCCAGGAGGGAGCCTGGGAACCAACTCAGGAGCTGGGATGAGGCTCCACAGGAATGATTCCACACTGGGAGAAGGGCTGAGGAGGGGAGTTGGAGATGTGCAAAGTGAAGTGTGCACCCCCTTCTGCTGTCCCCAACCTCTGCCACTGGTTTGTCACTGGTTTTCCGTGTCTGTGGGAGCTAAGGAAGTTTAACACAGCTGAGAATTCCAGGATGCAGCTGGATGACATTTCTGCTCTCTCCTGGTCTTGGAAATATTAGAAATCCAGGGGTGGGGTTGGAGCCTGTGCAGGGCCAGGAGTTGGAATCAGTGATCCTGGTGGGTCCCCCCAAGCTCAGGATGTTCTGTGATTCTGTTCTGTAATTCCTGCTGGAATTTAGAGCAATTTGTGCTGTCAGGAACAGGTTTAGCATTATTTTCATCATTTCCCCTCTATAAACCAAACAGGATTGAAAAGGTTTCACTGTTTGAGGGAATACCCAAACAGAGCAAGAAACCCATGGTTCACTTCAGCCAGGGTGCACTGGAGAATGGGAATGACATCAATAAATTATGGAAAAGCTTGGGAAATTACAGAGTTCTGGAAGCTCCACTCTGGGCTGTGCTTTGCACAGGGGAAGGCGCAGCTCTGGCAAGGAGACAACAACCTTGGTTCATTATTCAGGGATCAACCCATGGAAGTAGGGATCTGGGCTGTTCCTTTATCCAACAGCATAAGTAAATATCTGGGAATTCTGTACCTGGAACAACGTGTTGGCCTAAATGAAGAAGAGAAGGGGCTGTGAAATGCTCCTAAATCAGGATTTGGGGAGCAGGCAGTGATGCAGGGCATGAAAGGAGAGCTTGCACCTTTGAACATTTAAAATTCGGGCTGTGCTTTGAGCCCAGCTCGGGGCTGGAGGGTTCCCAAAGAACAGCCCCATACCTCCATCCCTCCTCATCCCTGGCAGCTTCTCCTCCCACGAAGGGCTGGGCAGAGCCTGGCAGTGCAGAGTGAGTGACCTCTGCTCACGGGGCTTCTGGCTGAGTGCAGGCAGTGCCTGGGGGTGTCCTCTGGATGCACCTGGAGGAACAGCAAATTCCCCAAACCACCCAGAGTCTGTCCCTCTGAACCAGCAGTGGCTGGAGAGCAGAGCTGGAGGTTTCACTTCTTCAGCAATGAGCCTGTGAATGATTTTCCTGGCTTTAATTGCTGTTATTTCAGTCTCAGTCCTGTTTGAACCCAGCTGCAAAAGCAATAAATCTCTATTTTCAGCGTGGTTATCGCTCAGGAGGAGCCCATCACAAACGCAAACAGGATGTGATAAACCCGATTTATTTGTCCTTTTTTTTCTTTTCAGTATTCCCTCTGCTCTGTGATTAATCCTTGTTAAGCACTGGGATTTCCCTGTGCTTTGCTGTGGGATAACACAGCTTCCCGGGATTTTTCTGCTGGAAAACAGAACAGGGAATATTAAATTTTGTGTTGTGGGAGGAAAATCAATACAAAACTGAGTTTACACGTTCTTGGGAGTCACCAGGGCTGAAGGGAAAGGAAGTTATAAGTAGGTGTTAGTACATAAAAATACCAGGAAGCTCATCCTTTTCTATGGGCTGTCTAGAATTCCACGCTGCAGGAGATGGGAATTCTAATCCTGGAGGAAAATACTTGGGAATAGATAAGGTGGGAGCAGGCTGGATGTGGTTGATTCATCTTGGAACCTGTAGAACCCAGCTTTGGGTGGTGTCTGGGGTTTTTTGGGATTGTGCCACTTCCTGGGAGCACCCAGGGACCAAATCCTGCTCGTGCAGGACTCCAGCCCCTCTCCCTGTGCTCCCAGGGGTATCCAGGCCCTGGGCAGCTCCCGGTGAGGGGCTGGATTTGTTGCTTTTGGGATGGAACTGGGTTTTCCTGCTGGAATGATGCCAGACAACAACACTCCAGAGAATTCGGGATTCTTGTCCTGCTCCCAACACTCAGCTCTGGGATTTCTTCTTGCAGCTGTGGCTGCTCCATCCCTGGCAGTGCCCAAGGCCAGGCTGGAGCACCCTGGGATAGTGGGAGGTGTCCCTGCCCATGGGATGCCCAGGGATGGGGTTTAAGGTCCTCCCAAGGTAACCCAACCCGAATTTGGGATGTGAGCACCCGAATTTGCCCAGCCCAGCTCCCTGTCCTGCTCTTTGCCCAGGGACCCTTTGGAAACGCTGAATTTTCCTGGAGAATGCTCTGGAGGGGAACAGTTCCAGTAAGTGCTGCATGAGGAGCTGCAGAAGGGGGAAATGGTACCTGGAAGTAGGGGAAATTGAGTTATAACACCTCTGGTGTTGACTCTGAGATCATCCGGGTGGAGCAGGGACTAAAAACTGCTCCTGCCTGCAGCAGTGGCATTTAAAAGCCCAGCTCAAGTCCATCAACCAGGATTAATCTGCTCTTTTCACTGAGTTTTCAGTCAATGTGACAGCACCAGGCTGAGCTGGGTTTGCCTTTCCTTGAAGGAAAACACTTCTTTATCACCTGGAGAACCACGGAGCAAAAGGGAAGAATTTTTTATTCTGGGGTGATTTCGATTTCTAATCTCGGATATCAGCTTAGATCATTTACAACTGTCAGGTTTTGATAGAACTGACTGGTATTTTATTTTATTTTATTTTATTTTATTTTATTTTATTTTATTTTATTTTATTTTATTTTATTTTCATTGGGGGCTATACTTGCACAGTGTTGCTGCTTCTGCAGAGCCCAAAGACGCTCGTGAGTTGTTCCATTTTTTGAAGATGAACTCTCTAATTTTAGTTCAGACTAAGAAAAGCCAGTGCAAAACCATTTCACTTTCATAAGTCACTTTCTGATCACTTCACAGCAGCAGGGACTTTTTAAAATAAACTTTGATGTTTGCTGTTCATTCCTAGCTGGGAGTTTTTTCCTTTAAAGTGCTTTTGGAAAGATCAATACATTTTATCAGGCATTTTATGAAGTGTCTTAGGACTCTACCCTGGAGCTTCTTGCTCACATTAAGATGATTTTCCTACAGTCTGAAGGCGATTAAAGCCTATAAAAGTTCTTTACAGTGCCCAAGTGTGTGGGTGAGCAAGGGATGTGCTCAGAGCTTGCACTGGGAATTTGCCCAGACCTCGTGAGGAGCAAAACAGGAGTGAGGAGAACTCACAGCCCAGCTCCAGCCCCTTTCTCCTCTGAAAGGAAAGCTCCATCTGAAAAAAACACCCAAAAATCACACCGAGAAGTTGTTTGGGGGAAAAATTCCTCTTTCCTGCAAGTGGAAAATGTTTGGGCAGTGCTGGAACAAACCCAGGCTGCCTGGGAACCTCCTAAAAGAGGAACAGCCCCAAAAGGGAAAGAGGTTTAACACCATAATTAAAGGTTTTGGATTTAAACGAGCAATTTCAAACATCAGGCTTCCTTTTTTTAAAAGTTACACATCCCATCCCCTCAGGTTCCCAGTGTGACCTCGCTGCAGCTCACAGAATTCCTGGAGATTTTTTTTTTTTCCCTTCACTTTGGTTTCTATAATGAGCTAAATAAACATCTCACAGCTTGTTGAGCTACAAGAGGGGGGGAAAATAAATAAATAAATATTTATAAAATAAAAGAGGGGTTTAAAGGTGTTGGTTCAGGATGGGAAGCGAGGGATTCACAGTTTCTTACTACAAATAAGCTTAAAGGAGAGATTTTATCCTTTTTTTAGAGGAGGGAACTTCTGTATCCAGGTCTGTCCCCAGGCAGAGTTTTGGGGTTGCCAACATGGTGGGATGAGACAATTGGAATTTGCAGGAAAAGATTGACCTGCTAATCTAAAATCGTCCAAAAATGGCTCATTTGGCACATTTTACATTCAAATATTGCTTTTTTAAAAATTTGTTTTAGCTGTGCAAAGGCTTTCCTTGAGACACCAGCTCTGAGCCATGAGGAAAAGGAGTTGCACTGCTGACACATCGAGGGGAAGTCTAAAAAAGACATTTTAAGGATGCTTAATCTTTGCTTTAAATACAGAAATCTATTTTATAATGCATCTAACTTTTAATAATTACACCTCCTTAAAATCTATATTTCAATATATTTATTTTTACATATAAAACTTGGTGTGGGATTTATCCATCCCAGTTTAAGTGGGAAGCTCTAGCAGGGATTTGGTGACAAAGTGCTGGTGACATTTCCTTCCAGCACTCAAACCCGGGGATATTAAGGATGCACAATAAACACATTTTTTTAGCTGCTGTGACTCATGAACATCTCAAGTCGAGTTTCTGCTTGTAGGGCACAGAGCTTTGTTTGAAATGACACATTACTGACAAACGTTGATATTTAATACACCATTCCCTAATTACCACAATTAGCTTTGCACGGAGTTAATTATTCCTCCCTCCCATCTTCCAAGCATGAGTAAAAATACTGAAAAAACATTTGTGACTTTGCCTTTCAGTCCCTGCGAGGGGTTTACCCTCAGATTTGGGTTCCAAAGGTGACATTTCCCCCATTCAGGAGGCGGGATTTGGGCTGGGTTTGTAGGAGAGGCAGAGTTTTGGGGGTTTAAGGTTTTGCCAGGAAGCCACAGAAATCCCTGAGGGGATTTGTAAGTGGCAGTGAGATTGCTAAAGAGCAATGAATCAGCAAAGCTTAATTTAATAATAAAAATGAATAAAAATGAATGAAAATGAATGAAAATGTCAAAGCTGGAGCTGCTCCTTCAAGTGGCGAGAGCAAATCTCAGCTGCTCCTCTTGTGGATGGACTTTGAATGAACTATAATCTGTGTTACAGGTAGAGATGACAGCAAATATTCTGATTAAATTAGCAAGACAACGACCTTTGAATCCACTCAGCCGGCCGAGGTAAACCCCCCTCACCTCTCCTTCACTCCGGGTGAAACTCGTCCTGAATTTAACCCAGTCAAGCCCTTGGAAGGGTTTAACTGGCAGAATTTAGGGTTGCAGGGCTCTTCTGGCCCGGCACCTTTTGCAGATGGCTAATCCTGGTCATCAGCTCACAAACAACCACCTAAAAATGTGCTTTTCTTTGCTTCCTTGCACAGTTTGATTATTTCATCCTTATTTGATTATCTCCTGATGGAAGCTTCCCTCCATTTTCTGAGTAAATGCACTCACAGCTATAATGAAACTTTTTTTTCTTCCCTATGCCAAAGTTTCCTTTTCACTTCCCTACTTCTTCTCCTCCTGCATTTCAGCTTTCACCAAAATTGCAGAGTTTTCTCCTGCCCCAAACTTGTGTTCCCCAAGTGCTGCAGTTGCCACTCTCTGAACGAGTTCACACCCGCCTCCCTCGGGGTTTGCTTGCTGAAATAACGGTGCTGTGCCCAAAATAAAAACTTTCTAAAGTCACATTTCATCCCTTTTTGGGTCGATATTCAGTCCTTTTTCCCCTCTGGAGGATGTGTGAGGAGCAGGTGCCAATGATTCCCCCACACAGGGCAGTGCTGGGAGCTCCTGGCTGCCACAACTTGTGCTCCTTTCAGCCTCTTCTGGGAACTTCTCCCCACCCTTGCACTCCTTTTTCTGCAGTCATTTTTCCTGCTGTAACAGCTGATACCCTCAGCTGAAGGAGAGGTGGATGTCTTGCCTTTTTCTTGAAGGAATAAGTTCTCAAATAAAGATAAATTAAGCTGGTATCATCTCCCAGTTTCCATTTGTGCTGATGGGTTTACTCTGGCTTTCCGACTCATCATCTGTCATGTAATAACTCTTCTGCCATTCAAATAATGCTGGAGCTATCCAGATGATCCAGATTATCCAGATAATTTGGGAATTAAAGCACAGGAAACACGCAGCACATATGGAATATGTCTATAAAATTAAACAGGGCCAGGGCACGGCCAGAGACACCAGGACCATACTGGTCTATACTGGAATGAATCATGGAATCCCAGATTCCATGGGTGGAAAGGATCTTAAAAACCATCTCATTTCACTCCTGCTGGGGGCAGGGAAACCTTCCACTATCCCAGGCTGCTCCAAGCCCCGTCCAGCTGAAACATCCTAAAAAAAGTGTGAAGTCAAATTCCAGCTGAGAATATTCTCTTGGAAATCTGCCAGCAGTGAACCCACCGTTTATTTACTGGTTGTGGGGCATGAAATCTGTGCTTCATGTTTCTTCATTTGGAAAAATCAAAGAGGGATTTGGCTGGAATTTTTATCTTTTTGCAACCAGCTGGCAAAGGATTCAGCTGGTGATGCACAAAGATCAGCCCCAAGCACAGGCCCAGCTGGGATTTATTCCCATCTGCTTTCCTCAGGAACCTGAGCTCCTCTAACCAGGCCTGGAATCTCCTGCTTGGACATCAGCTCGAATTCCCATTCCCTCCCCAAATCTGGCTTTGTCCATTAAATAATAAAAGGTGTTAAATAGGCAACTTGTGCTCCCTGCCTCTCCCTCAGCTCCTCCCTCGGAGCAACCCTAGCCATGGCTCGTGTTTATTTTTGAATTCCCAAGGTCCCTTTGAAGAAGTTTTTTAGGAAAATCAGCTTATTTTGGGTGGAGAGCCCAGTACAGGAGCCAGAACTGGAAATATATGTGCTTTAATATGTTTATTTTGTACTTCTCCCCCTGTTTGAAAAGTTTTTTATTAGTGAGTGATGAGAAAAACCAATGGCTAAAGGGATCAACCCACTCCTTGGAATATTCAGGGTGTAATCCTTGGTACAGGATAAACCAGGAATTATCTTTATTTCAACCTTTCAGCCAGAACCAGGAAACTGAAGTGCTCAGTCCTGTCAGAGGTAGGTGTTTAACATGCTCTTTTATTGGGAATTATTATTATTATTATTATTATTATTATTATTATTAATATTATTGGCTTTAGGAATTAAGTTTCTCACAAGTTCCTCTCCAATTTATTTTGAAGTTTCAGAAGAATTTGGTTCCTCAATAAAAGCTGCTATGAGGAACCAGAAAAAAAATGCTTCGAGCTTTTTATTAAAACCTCTCTGCCTAGGAATTAATTCTGGAAACCTTTTGGATTAGGAACCCTGTAGAGGCTGATTGATAAATTCCTCTGACTCCCAGTTTTCCCTCTTTTTCCATCTGTTCTGTGCTCCTGAGGTGAAAAGCCCCCAGTGCTCCCTGAATTCTTCCATGTCCAGCCCTTTTTGTGGAGTTTTAATTCACGTNCTCTTTTATTGGGAATTATTATTATTATTATTAATATTATTGGCTTTGGGAATTAAGTTTCTCACAAGTTGCTCTCCAACTCGTTTTGAAGTTTCAGAAGAATTTGGTTCCTCAATAAAAGCTGAGGAATCAGAAAGAAAATGCTCTGAGCTTCTTATTAAAACCTCTCTGCCTAGGAATTAATTCTGGAAACTTTTTGGATTAGGAACCCTGTAGAGGCTGATTGATAAATTCCTCTGACTCCCAGTTTTCCCTCTTTTTCCATCTGTTCTGTGCTCCTGAGGTGAAAAGCCCCCAGTGCTCCCTGAATTCTTCCATGTCCAGCCCTTTTTGTGGAGTTTTAATTCACGTGATTCCTCTGAGCATGAGAATTTTACTCGTTATGAACATTTCAAGAAGGTTTTAACAGCAAGTCCAGAATTTCCCAGCTTTGTTTCCCAAATATTTGGAAAGCAGAAGTAGAAACTGGGAAGAAAAATGGATTTGAATCTTCTTGAAAACTTGGATTAAGTGAGATCACGTTGGGGGTTTAGGTGGGTGATTATTCCTGCATTTCTGCTGGTTTTGCTTCAATAAGGAATGATTTGTAAAACTGAAATTGCAACCCAGTTTGTGCTTCCAGGAGCTTCCCAGACCTGGAGCTGGGCTCCAAACCTGGCTCTGCTGACGTGGGCAGGGCTCAGTTTGTTTGCAGCCCTGGGTGTTTCCCTCGGGGAAGGATTTGGGGGTCCTGGACACCACCCCCAGCCCCAGGGCACGCTGGCTTCTGCCCCCCAGCCTGGTACTGGCTGGGATATTTGGGCTGTAGCTCAGCACCTCCTGGACTGGCACTGGCTGCTCTGGCAGGAAGGTGCCAGGAGCTGTCTCTGCTGCCCGCTTGTGATGTTTTTCACCCTCACAGAGTCCTTAGAGTTCTTTGTGGCGAGCTTTTGATCTGGAGAAGTTCTGTGCCAGGGCCAGAACAGACGAGAGACGCCTGCGAGTTGGTGTTCAGGTTGTTTATTTTCT
>VYXC01011742.1:367010-398960 GCA_013397175.1 Platysteira castanea | reverse complement strand
TGACTTCTCAGTCCCCATTATACTCAATTCTACATTTTCCCCCTGTGCTAAATCAGACTCATTACTTGGTACTTTTGCAGCGCTGTAGTTCTTCTCGCAATGTGGGAAGCCTTTTCCATGGACATGGGTCCAGAATAGAATCCTGGGAATCTTGCCCGAGTCCTGAGTCTGCCTGGTGGGGCTCCAAACCCCCCCGGACGGACAGAGGGACACTCTGGGCTGCCACACCGCTGAGCTCCTGCCCTCCCCGGGCACTGACGTGTTTTACCCCAGGCTCTGCAGCTACCACCTGCTGTAAACGTTTAGACATGAAATTCGTGTTTGGGTGTTTTCCCCGGTTGTAAAAGCCGTCAAGATTGCTGTCTGCCTTCCCAAGGGAGCAGCTGGAACAGCCTCAGACTGTTGACAGTCACTAGAATCCCGTGTAATAATATTTTGCTGCCTTTTCACCTCTGGCCCAGGCATCAAAATGGCAGAAACATCACAAGTGGGGAAGTGTTGAAATGTTCCTTTCCTTTTTCTGCTTCCAGAAGCTCGAGTTTTTGGATGGAAAACAGATCCCTGGCTGAGGGGAAGCACATGGGAGGGAGAATTTGGGTTGCTGGGCTTTGCTTCAGCCCGGGTGTGTTGGAAATCTGCGTGTGGGCTCGGCCTGGTGGCATTTCAGAGATGTCCCCCAGCCTGTCCCAAACCCGAGGGCTTCCTTTGCATCCCTCAGCACCTCCTCCCTCCCTGGCTGCACTCCTTGTGGCAGCCCAGAGTGTCCCTCTGTCCGTCCGGGGGGGTTTGGAGCCCCACCAGGCAGACTCAGGACTCTGGCAGGATTCCCAGGATTCTATTCTGGACCCATGTCCGTGGAAAAGGCTTCCCACATTGTGAGAAGAACTGCAACGCTGAGAAAATGCAAAGTAATTAGTTTGATTTAGCACAGGGGGAAAATGTAGAATTGAGTATAATGGGGACTGAGAAGTCAANGAAACTCTGATGTAGAAGCTGCACGTTCAAAGCAGGTAGAAATTAACTGGTGACAATTGATAAATAATTATACGTTGTGAACAATGGTTGGATCAAGAAAAGGGTACAAAGGGTGTGGGACTGCCCTTCTGGGGGCTGCCCTGCCATGGATCGGAGCTGTTGGACGCTTTGGCCTCAGCTCCAGACACGGAGAGATCAGAGAAAATAAACACCCTGAACACAGAAAATAAACACCCTGAACACAGAAAATAAACACCCTGAACACAGAAAATAAACACCCTGAACACAGAAAATAAACACCCTGAACAGAGAAAATAAACAACCTGAACACAGAAAATAAACAACCTGAACACAGGAAATAAACAACCTGAACACAGGAAATAAACACCCTGAACACCAACTCGCAGGCGTCTCTCGTCTGTCCTGGCCCTGGCACAGAACTTCTCCAGATCAAAAGCTCGCCACAAAGAGCTCTATGGACTCTGTGAGGGTGAAAAACCATCACACTCCTGGCACCCTGGATGAGCTGCAAGGGCAGGCTTTGTTTTCCCAAGGATACCCCCTTGCCTCTGGGCATCACCCGGCAGCTGAGTGGGCCCCCAAAGCCACTCTTTGTCCAAGCACTGCTCAGTTTTAACACCCTTGCTCACAAATTGCCCAAAATCATCTTTGCTGCGTCTCTTCCTTAACTCTAACCTGACTCTGCAATTGTGTTTTATCATGAAACATTATAAGAGAATATTAGCTGAGGATTTTACCCTGTATTTAGGTTAGAAAACGTTTTGTTTGGCGGAGAAAATGAGCTGCTCTGGAGGAAACATCTTTGTTCAGCCCCTCCTGCACCCCTGTTCCATTACCTGTCACTCCAGGGGAAGAGCAGCCCTCAGATCTGAGGTCACTTAATCGCTGCAAAAACCTGTGGGGAGAAACCCAATACCTTGGGAAGAGCTGCTGCTGGCCCCTCGCGTGGTTTGAAGCGCTGAGAAGCGTCTGAGAGAGGTGTCAGTGCCAAGATTAAGAGGAAATTTCCCCAGGCAAAATACTTGTGGGTCTTAAAATGTTTTCTGTTGCTTTCAGGAAGGACATTTGTCCAAAGGTTTCCCACATGGGCTGAAATTTTCATTCTCTACAGACAGAGGGAGGATTTCTCCCCAGGCACCAGAGGGTAAAACACATTTTGGAGATGGGCAGGAGGAGGGAAGTGAGCCTATAAATCCCCATGTTTTAGCTCAGGATGTTCTGAGTTTACGCTCCACTGAGCACTACTTTAAGAACCTTTATTTGCTTGTTTTCCTCTCTACCTCGGCTCTGCTGAAGTGCCATTACACCCATTGCAGCCTGCAGTGGTGTTTTTGTCACTGCAGGAACACCAAAACAGACGTGCCAATCTCAGGAAAAACAGGTTTTCCATCAAACTGCTGCTGCAGTGAAACCTTGAGTTATTTTTATTTTCTTTCACTGTAATTTGGACAGGCTTTATCCCGCAGCAGCGGAAAAAAGCAAAGTGGTTTTCTACACTTAATATCTTTGCTCTGATCTTTGGGACTAACAAACTCTGGCTGGGAATGTCAGGTGTGTTTTCCCATTCCCTGCAGAGGTCTGTGCAGAGTCCAAAGGTTTTCAGTGCAGCTGAAATGTGCAGCACAGTCCTGAAAGGAAAACCTGCTTTTCCCAGAGTTGGTCTGGATTTGAAGGTGTTGAATTTTTTCAGCCCCCCCTGATGCCACATGAAGTGTTAAGACAAAATAAAATCCAGCAAAGGAGAGGCTGGATTAGCTCTGGAGCACTGAATTCCTGGGTTATTTGTGTGGGGAGGCTCCAGTGTGAGCCAGCAACCAGGAAAGGACTGGAATGGTTCAGATCCTGAGGAAACTCTGCAGGATCCTCTTAATTTAGGTAACACCAGGGTGCATTTCCCTGCACCAAGCCCAGCTTTGCAGAGAAGCTTTGGTTCCCCATCAGAGCATGATTTCCTCTGTGTCTGGGAAAACACAATAAAGACGCTCTCACACCTGCCAGGTTCAGCAGAAAGGAGGGAAAAGGCAACTTTATTTACATGTGTCATGTTTTACACAATTTTCAGCTCCACAAGGGATTGGAGAGCATGTCACTTCCTTCTCAATCCCACTGGAGAAAAAAGATGCTCATCAAAGTTCTCTTATCACAAAAGGAATGAAAACCAGAAAATACCGTTAAGTAAACATTGGCTATTATTTACATGAAACTGTGTGAGAAAGAATCTGACTCCAAGGTTAAAACAGAAGGCTTAGCAAAAACCAGGGCAACATTCCTTGTAGGATTCTTTGCTTTAAGAGCAGCTGGAGAGTTTTGGGCAGCGTAGCAAAGAGATTTCTAAAGAGAAGCCCAGCCTGTGGGTTGATGAATCTTTAATTCGCTGTCACAGCCTCTGGCAGGGCACGAAGTGCTCAGTGCAGGGTTTGGGAGCAGAGCTGGCTCTGCTGATCCCCAGATCCTGACCCTACAGCATTCCTGGGTGCTTCTGCTCCCTTCCAGAATTTCCTGTGCTCTTTCACCCCTTCCCTGCACCCCCGTGACCTCTGCCATCTCTTTATTCTTCATTTCACCCCCTTGTGTTCATCGGGGGCTCCTGTAGGCAGAGAATTCCTTCCAACCCTCTTGTTCTGGAGGGGTCCCACATTTACCTGAACCCCACGCCCAGGGGTAAATCCTTTATTACAGATTTTTAAACGCTCTGGAGACCTTTTAAAAAATTCAGTCACAGCTTTTTTAGCTGCTCCATTTTACTGCCCTGAATGTGTCTGCTCTCTGAAGGGCTACCCCAAAGCAGACTGAGATTCTCGGGGATCAATGTGAGAACCCATTTGTGCCCTTCAAACTTTGTAGAGGATTTCCTTAGGGATTCAACTCCTCTGGGAGTTCTGGCCAAGGTGCCTTGGAAGTGGAATGAGATTTTTCTAACAGTGTGTTTCTGAGTGTCTTTAATATTCTGGGTTTTGTGTTTGATATGAGCATTTGGGGTTTGTGCCTCGTCTCTGCTGAGTGAGAGCTGAGCTGATAAATTGTGTGGGTTTAGGTGGTGACATTTCTCTGGGAGCTCCAGAAAAGCTGTTCTGAGTCAGTTTTATAACAGAGCTGAAGGAGATTTCATAGCTCTTAAAAAGACACCCAGGATAAGGAAAAGCAGCAGGAATTCTCCTTATTGCTCCGTGCTCATCCACAGGAACCATCAAAGCGGGATAAAATGCAGCAATGGGCTTGAAAAAGCCAACTGCTCATTCCTGGGATTCACAGAGAAACCTGAGTGCTCCTCAGTTCCCTGGAGGGTAAAACAGGAGTCAGGGTGGGAGAACCTGGATCTGATCCAACACAGCCCAGCCCCAGGGGGAACAGGGTTGGAAGGGACCTCAAAGCCCACCCAGTGCCACCCCTGCCATGGCAGGGACACCTCCCACTGTCCCAGGCTGCTCCCAGCCCCAGTGTCCAGCCTGGCCTTGGGCACTGCCAGGGATCCAGGGGCAGCCACAGCTGCTCTGGGCACCCTGGGCCAGGGCCTGCCCACCCTCCCAGGGAACAATTCCTGCCCAAGATCCCATCTAAATCTCCCCACTTTCATCTTAAAGCCATTCCCTGTGTCCTGTCCCTCCATCCCTTGTCCCCAGTCCCTCTCCAGCTCTCCTGGAGCCCCTTTAGGCCCTGGAAGGGGCTCTGAGCTCTCCCTGGAGCCTTCGCTTCTCCAGGCCAAACAGTCCCAATTTTGTCTCTCTTAAGCTTGGAATTTTTGGACAAACACAATTAAGCCCAAACCATTCCACTGGAGTTGGACATATTTTGTTGGAGTGTCATTAGAGGACACAAGAAAAGAGACTCTGACTCCTGCTAGGTTGAGCAGAAAGAGGAAAAGAAGGGCACTTTATTTACATTTCTGATACTTTATAGGTTTCTCAATTCCACCAGGGATTGGAGGACATGGCACTTCCTCCTCAATCCCACTGGAGAAAAAGGATGCTCATCAAACTTTCTCTTATCACAAAAGGAATGAAAACCAGAAAGGACAGTTAAATAAACATTGGCCATTGTTTACATGAAAGTGTGTGAAAATTTTCTGACTCCAATGTTACAACAGAAGGCTTTAGCAAAAACCAGGACAACATTGGAGTATTTTGCCATTTATTATTATTAAATTACCTCATTGGAAATATTTAAATAATAATAATTTAAATAATGTCTGTAACATTATTCAGAACGTATTTGCCCTATCTTACCCTAACCCTCTCTCCTTTGAACGTGGATCCTTTTTTAATTGATGGAGAAGCTCTTCCCATCTGCTCTCATCTTGCTTTTCAGCACCATTGGCTGCTAGGAGGTTTTTACTGCTCAAAGGGAAAAAAGATCCCTGCCCCATCCTGACCCTGACAAACGGAGCCCTTTTATTTGCTGCACTTCCAACAAAACCCGCCTGCCACGTCCAGGAGGGAATGTTCAATATTTCCCTCTAAAAAAGGATTTGGAGGGAGCAGAATCCCTGCAGGCAAATTCCCCATCCCTGCCCAGCCAAGCACCTGCCACGGGGGGAGGAGGGAGCTCAGCCCCTGGAGAAAATCCCCAGTTACCCATATTTATATTCCAAGGAATATCCCACATTTATTTCTGGATGTCTGAGCCTGGTGTGCCACAAAAATGAACATGTGCAAAAAGTGTGTTTGTCCCTCCTTTTTCTGGGTTTCAGAATATTTTATGTGTGATCAAGGGGCTTTCTGCAGCCTTGCCAGGGCATGGTTGGGACTTCGGAGCTTCCCAGAGAAAAAATTTCCTCTTGAAATTGTTTTGGACGGGTGTAATAAATCAATATAAATGATGAAATCAACCTCTGGGCTCTCTTCTTGCTAGCCCGTGCCAGGGAACGTTTCTTGGAATAAGTGATGACATCTTCCTTAGAGAAAAGAGGGATGGAGTGAATTATCTACAGACAAGGTCAATGCTCTGTTGCCTGGCTCTCCTTTAAAAATCTTTTTGAGGAAAACCAAAATGTGCTGCCCTTTTTAACATCTTTTCTTACACCTGACTCTATTTACCTGCTGCACCCTCTGATTAAGGAGTTGGAGTCTCTCCTGCATCCTGTAGTTTCCCATCAGCCTTACCTGTGCAATAAATTGCCTAAAAATTGTTCTCAACCTGCATTTCATTATAAAACAGCTGAACAGTCCCCCCAGAATTAACCAGAAGCTGCAGCTCCTTCCTTTGTTTTCAATAATGGAAGTTATTTCCAGATTAGAAGAAGTCACCCTCTGGCTGCAGAGAAATAATTTGAATTCCCCCTTGCTGGCAGGACCCTTTCCCATCTGCGGGCACATTTCATTCCTTATCTCCCATTAAACCCCGAGGTGCTATTAAAATCCAATATAATTTGGGCTCTGCAGGGAGCACTGGGATGGTTGTAACAGAAAAGGCTGAAAATAACATTTAAAACTCCATTGATGTGCCCGTTTAAATGTGGCTTCGAGTGGTATTTTTGTGTTTTTCTCACCTGTGCAAAGTTTCATTTCCAGCAAAATGCTGGAAAAAGAACCCCAAATTTATTTTAAAATGCAGGAACTGAGCAAGTCTCCACTTGTAAGGGCAGGGCAGAGGGAGAGGAGGGGATGAGTAGGTCCCAGGATGGTATCAGAGAGCAGAATCTGCTGCTGGAGATGGGGCCCTGCTCCCCTCTCATCCCAGAACGACAGATGGAGATGGATTGTGGCAGCNGTCACTGCTGCTGTGGATCTCGGTGGAGCAGCTCATGCTGTGCCTGCTCCAGACACTGAGAGATAAGAAAAAATAAACAACCTGAACATGAATCCGCAGAAGTCTCTAGTCTTTCTTGGCTCTGGCGTGGAACTTTCTAAGATCAAGAAACAGCCATAAAACATCTTAAAAACTGGCAGAGACCATAATGGATGGTCACGGATCCTCAGCTTCATTCCCTCGCCTACAGCCTGGGTGCCAGGTCTGGGAAACAGCAATTTCTGTGCTGACAAACCTCCTTGATAAATGAAACTGCTCCTGGAGAGGGGTGTCAGACTCCCAGGCACCCCCAGCCAGCAGCAGGTTCCTTTTTGTGGGCACGTGCGTGGCTTCTGTTTTATTTTCTTGGGGATTTAACAAAGAAAACACACAATTTATGGTATCCACCCCAGCCCTTTTCCTCTCCATCCTCTTTTGCTGCTCTTTTCTCCCCACAGACACGCTGTTAAACCTGAGACATCCACAGGTTTGTGCTTTAAAAGCTTCTTTTTACCCCCAGCTGGTAAAACATCTGCCTAAACACTGGTGTGAAAGCTGAGGCCCAGTGGGAACCTCTGTTCCTGCCTGCCCAGGCATGGGAGCAAATATCAAAATAAAAATACTATTTTTATTTTACACTGCAAACCCTCAAGTGTTTTCTAGGAATGGTCCAATTTACCCCTAGGGCCAAGGAGAAACGGCTTCAAGTTGCACCAGGGGAGGTTCAGGTTGGATATTGGGGAAAACTGACCCTGTGAGAAGTGATAAAGATTGGAACAGGCCCTCAGGGCAGTGGTGGAAGGGTTCAAAAAACCTGGAAGTGCTCAAAAAACCACCTGGATGTGGCACTTTGTGGTTTGGTGGCACCGTGGGATTCAGTCAAAGGCTGGACTTGGTGATCTTGGAGATCTTTTCCAACCTTAATTTTGTTTAATTCCAAGGTGCAAAATTACCTGGAGAACCTGGTGGTCGAAGCCCAAATTGCTCTTGGCTCTCTCTAATCCCTGTAATCCCTTTAAATGGAGGTGGAGAAAGGAAGCTGAGATTAGTGGGGATGTTTTGATCCCCTTCTTTCCCCTCACAGGATAAACACGAGGAAATCCCCTTTATTGTCCCCTTAATTTGTTCACAGCTCCATCCAAATCCCACTCAAGCCAACGAAAGTTCCTGCTCTGTCCTGGTTTCCATAATTTCTGTCAAGCTGCAGAACTGTTGTTCCCAGTTTGGAAAGATCCAGCAGGAAAGCAAAATTTCCATCACGTCGTAAGGTGGTTTTGCTAGAAAGAGTCAACAATCCCATAAAAGCTGGGGAAGAGGCTGGAAAATCAGTTTCAAATGCTGGGAAGGGATTCATGGAGCTGCTGCAGAGTTGGGGATGGTCTGGGGCTGGGGTGTTCCCACATGGGCTGACACCTTTGGAGATGTGTCCCTGTTCCAAGAGGATCCCTGTGTCCTCCACGTGCTCTGCCAGCTTTTTATTTGTTCAGATTTTCCAGTAACTAGTTTTCATTAAGGATTTGGATCATGGGATCCTTGAGAAGTTTGTTTGTTGCCTTAGGAATGCATTTTTATTTGTCTGTTCCTCGCGTTGGATGTTGACAGAAACAGGAATGTTCTTCCTGATTTTCCTCAGGAATTTTCTTCCCCATTTTCCTTCTCCTGAAGCACTTCTGTCGCAGAGGCCAGTGGAGTTTATTTCTCACCCACTCCTGTTTCTTGGGCAATTTCACATGGAATATTTTCCTTTTCCTTCTCCTTGCCCTGACATCTCACACATGAAAGCCTCAGATCCAGTAAGAAATCCAGGAATGCTGAATATCCTTAAAACATGGGCAGGTGACAACGTCTGGGCTGGACCCTGAATTCCTGGGGAAATTAAGCACAGTTTTATGCTAATTAGTGATTTTCTTTGAAGTTAGGATAATTAGGGTATCGCCCATCTTCCTGTGGCTTCGTTGGCACTTCCAGCTCCAGTGTGATCACCTTATCCCCCAAAATCTGGGAGGATTCCCCATCAGTGCTGACATTTTCTTCTCAAGCAATCCTACCTGGCAGACGGCAGCAATGGGGAATAAATCTGATCCCAAACATGTGAAAACACCCAGGAAAAGAAACAAAATAACCCTGATTTGTTCGGTGACCACTGCAGGATCTCCAGCAGAGGAGAAGGTCCTTCAGCAGAAGCTGAGGATGTGCAATTTAACAAAATTCTCCTGAGACGTTTCCTTAAATAAATCACGTGTAACGGGGTAAATTGTGCCTTGAAATAGATTTTGTAATGCACCACATAGGACATGAGACAGGTTCTTTATTATTCTTTATGATTCTCCCCGTCAGATGAGTCTTAGAGCTGGTCAGAAACTTTGGTAAGGTGGGAAATTGACTTTTTAAAACTCTGGATATTCCCAGAGTGACGTTTACAGTTGAAGGGAGTTTGGGTTTAGTTATACACTGATTTTTTTCTGCACTGCTAATTCTAACAATTGCTCTTTGCCCAAGAAGCTTCAACCTGAACATTTTAATATTCACTGTAATGTGCCTGATGCTTCTTCTGAGGCTTCAGCAGGTAGAAATAGATGGAAAATACTCTATTACAGTGCCACAATCCTTCTGTATTTTCCTCGATTTTTCCTTTAAAATCTTCTATAAAGAATGGTAAAACCTCCCCTCCCATGGTCACTATATTCTCTCTTTTTTATATCCAGCAATAATAACATTTATAGAATATTTTCGGGTGATACAGTTCTGTTCTTATTTGAGATGATGGTTTTGCTCACACTTGTATTGATCAAGGAATACGAGTGAATGTTGCCTTGGTTACCTTTGCAAAACTCAGTATTTTTATCCTTATTTGGCAGATTTGAGCTCTATCAAATCCCATTTTCTCGTTGAATCTGTATTTCTGACCATTATTTACCAAGAACGTTGGTAGCTCTGATTAAATTTTTTTTAAAAATCTTGTATTCTTACTTTCCTCTGGGCTTTTTTGGGGCAATTTTCCTCTTATTATTACATATAACTTAATATTAGGAATTAGCCAAATAACTTTTCCCAGGAACCCGCCACTCTTCCATCCCCCTGTGCTCATTCCCACAGAGTTGGGATCTCAATTAGAACCTTAAAATTAATGTAATTTGGGAAATACTTTTCCTTTTCGTGTGTCTTAAGGAGCTGAAATAAAATCTCCCTTGGCACGGAGAGTCCGGAGCGTTGTCCCTGTCCCTCCCTGTCCCTCCCTGTCCCTCCCTGTCCCTCCCTGGCCCGCCCGGTCCCTCCCGGTCCCTCCCTGCCTTTCTCGCCGGCCACTTCTCACCAAAATAAACCAGGAATGCCAAGCCAAGGAATCCTAGGAAGGAGCCTGCTGCCCTCTCATGGCTCCCGCAGCAAACAGCCGGGAGGAAAATGGGAATAAACAGCCGGGAAAATCGCCTTTATTCTCCAGCAAAATTCCCTTTCAAGGCACTGGAGCAGAGTCTGGAACAGGCTGAGCAGGAAGGGATAACTCCCTGTCCTGAGTTATTGCAGGGAATGCTGTTTGGGGGATTTATTTCCTGATTTTTCAGTTCCTTTTCTCCCCAGAGGTTGTTTGGATGGGGTTTGGGCACCAGAGGAACTGCTCCTCCGGCAGAAAACTCATGAAATTCCTGGAAATCCCATTAATTCCCTGGGATAACTGGGTGATTCGGGATTTATGTGCCCCATCCCTGGAAGTGTCCATGTCTGGGTTGGACGGGGCTGGGAAAATGAGATAACCAAGGTCGGTTATCAGGTAAGTGCCTGGATTTGGAAGCTCCTGCTCTAAATTAGATTTAAATTACAAAATAGGAGCACTGATGTTCCCCGTGTCCTGGAAGAGAAAACGCTGCCCAGGAATCCATTTGCTGATCCAAAAGCTCAGCAGAAGAAGGGATTGTACATCCCCATTGCAGCCACTTCCACAGAAGGAAGGTAAAAAAGAGGAAAAAAAAAAAAAAGGATGCAACCTAATCCAGTCTTGCAGTCGGTTTTAGTGGCTCAGAAGGGAGCGGGCCCGGCTCTTGCCAAGCAGGCAGCCGGGATGGATGGAGCTGTGCTCAGTGCACTCATCCTCCCCATGGGCACGAACCCCGGCAGTTCCCCCTNAGAACTCGTGACTCGTTGTCCACCTTGGGGTCCATTTTATGGAAGCAGCCTCTGGCTCCCCAGGGTGTGCCTTGAAGGCCTTCAAATAAATCCCTGCCTTTATTCCCTTACTCCTGTCTAGTCTCTGTTTCTGGGTGGCTGGGAAAAGGCATCAAGGTGAAGGGGAAAAGCTGGCACTGCCAGCCTGATGTGCTCCTCAGAGGAAAACCAAGCTCCCATCTCATCTGCGGCCGGGTAATTTTCCACATTCATCCCTCCCCAGTGGCTGCTTTTCCCCGGGAGCTGTGTCTGAGCAGGTCAGGGGAAGGATCCTGCCCCAAACCGGCTGAAAGGCGATTCCCCTGCGACATCTGAGTCCCAATCGCTCCTCACCTCGTGCCCCGGGGCAGAACCGCTGAAAGCTGAGCTTGAGTGGAGAGGAGCAGGAGGGGGATGATCCAGCAAGGCACCCCCAGCTCCCATCTGCTCCCCTCTCTTCCTCCTTTTCCTCCCCGAAGGGGAAATCCATGGCAATCCCTCACTCCCAGCCCATGCTGAGCTGTCCAGAATGGTTCATAAGTGACTTCTTTTTCCCCTGGCTGCATAAATCACTTGGATCCTTCTCCTAAAGTGATCCTGATTGAACTCCAGGGTTTCAGATAACCATCGATAACATTAACTGGGCAATACATCCTCACCTGGCTTGCTGTGGAGGGATGGCTTCAGATTAAAGAGAGATTTAAGTTATATATTGGGCAGGAATTGTTCCCTGGGAGGGTGGGCAGGCCCTGGCCCAGGGTGCCCAGAGCAGCTGTGGCTGCCCCTGGATCCCTGGCAGTGCCCAAGGCCAGGCTGGACGCTGGGGCTGGGAGCAGCCTGGGACAGTGGGAGGTGTCCCTGCCAGGGCAGGGGTGGAATGAGATGAATTTTAAGGTCACTTCCAACCCAAACCATCCCCTAATTCCATGATTCTACCTGTGCAAGATCTATTTTAGCTTTCTAGTTCACTCTCAAAGTTTCACACTGGGCAGAAGTTCCACCACACAACAGAAACGCTGAACAAAGGCAGCTTTTTCCTCGAAACCACAGCAGAGCCTCAACACCTGGTACATTAACAATCACCCTAATGTTTTGCAGCAGCTGAAAACATTTAATAAGACACATTGCAAAGCTGCAGGCAGGCAAATGCAGTAATTTCTGATGTGGGCGCAGCTCCTCGACAGCACGGCAGAGCTGGTTAATTCACCATCAGAGAAAAAAAGGAGCCAGTGCAGCTTTGTTACCCAGAGGCACAGAGTCAGTCAATAAAAGCAATCCCTGTCCCCCAGGAGCTATTCCACTAAAGAGCCAGCCAGCTCCTGCTGTTTAAAAATCTCTGCTGGTGGGAGAGCTGCCCGAATTAACAATCGATGTTCTAAATCAGGCACAGGATCACAGACACAGTTAATGATTTTTGTTACAGGGCTATCCGAGAGTTGAAAATAAATATTCCCCTGGCAGCCCTGGGGCAGGTTTGGGTGGGGGCTGAAAGGGAGGAGAGCCTGAAACCAGGATAAAAGAATTCATGGGATCACAGGGGACCAAACTCGTCCAGTTTCATGAGCAGGGACACCTCCCACTACCCCAGGCTGCTCCAGCCTGGCCTGGAACACTTCCAGGGATTTGGGGGCAGCCACAGCTCCTCTGGGTGCCCTAAAAATGATAAATACCCCTACTGAGTGGCTCTGCTGCCACTCCCCAGCGCTGGCAGGGAATTTTAGGGGGGAACAGGGTGCAAAGTTGGTGCCAGCTCTGTGTGCTCCCTTCCCCCGTGCCTCGTGCCTCCCCAGCCAGGTTCAGGGATTCACCCAGGCAGGGATGCAGGGCTGCTCCTCGGGGTGCCCGAGGCTCTCCCGGCCCCATCCTGCCTGCTCGGTGCCCAGGCATTAATTAAACCAGGTGCCCCTGCCCTTAATTTGGCATCAAACCCCCCGAGAGAGAACCCCAGCCTCGTTAGTCACCTACAACCTGAACTCCTGTTCAAACCTGCTTCCTTTTAGCGTTGCAGTGACTTTGATCCGCGCTCCCATCCAAGCAGGCGAGTCCTCGTTGCACAGCGACTCTCTGGTGTCTGCAGGCAAACAGGAGGCCTCCAGACTGATTTTTAACAGAGCCACATGCTCCCAGCAGGCATCCCAAGGCAGGATTGATTTTATTTCCCGAGCTAGTGTGGCAGCCCAGAGTATCCCTGTGACTGTCCAGGGGGGTCTGGAGCCCCGCCAGGCAGTCTCGGAACTCGAGACAAAAGTACAGAACTCTATGTTCGAGCTGTGTCCTTGGAGGAAGCTGCCCACATTGAGGGAAGAAATACAAAACGGAAAGAAAATGTGTAATTAGCTTATCTTATCACTGGGTGAATGTAGGGTTTAGATTGATGGAGGTAGGAGAGAAAAAAGCAAACATGGAGGGCAAAGGGCGGTGCCCCTTCCCCTTCCTCTTTCTTCTCTCTCCTCCATCTCCTGCTGTGACGATGGGGATGGGCATTGGTGGAGGCAGCACTGTCATGGTAAGAAAAGGTAGAAATTAATTGGGAAAAATTGATAAATAATAATATGTTGTGGAACTTGGTTGGTTTTCCTGAAAGAGATAAAAAGGTGAAGACAGCCTTCTCAGGCGTCACTCCTGCTGTGGATCTCGGAGGAGCAGCTCATGCTGTGCCTGCTCCAGACACTGAGAGATAAGAAAAAATAAACAACCTGAACACGAACCCGCAGGCGTCTCCAATCTTTCTTGGCTCTGGCATGGGACTTTCTAAGATCAAGAAACAGCCATAAAACATCTTAAAAACCCGCGCCACAAGCTAGCGCTTCCATGCAGCAGGAACTCCCAGGCAGTGGGAAGCTCCTGCTCTCCAGAGTGGGAATTCTCGTTCCTCCCGCGTTATTCTGCCTCTGTTCCTGTGCCAGGCTGCTCTGAGCGGGGCTGTGGCGTGTGACGGATGCTGGCTGGGCCCAGCAGTGACAGACGAATGCTGGAACTGGGTGAAAATTTTGGCAGCCCCTGCAAAACTGGCAAATGTTTGGCCTCGAGCTCCGCTGCAGTGTTTACAGCCCTCCCCGGCACTCCCGGGCACAGAGAGCAAAGATCACCCTGGATTTTATTGACCCGTGCCACCCTCAACTCGTAGAAACCCTCTTTGATTTTGATTTTATTCCCTGCTCTGCCCTCACCGCCCTTTTAAGCAGGAAGGAAAATCCCTCTGCTCTGGTTCCTTTGAAGGAGCACAGCTGCACAAAGTGCTGGCTGCTTTCATCTCCAAGCTTTATTTTTCTGACATAAATAGTGAGGATTCACCTCTTGTACCTCCCCGTCCCTTCTTCAAAATGCTCTTTTATCTCCAGGAGTTCCTCTTGTATCACAGGACAGACGTGGAGCACGACTGAAAATCACACTGGAAAGGAAAATGAGGCGCTTTTTTCCTTTTTTGAAGGAAAAAAAAAGTCTCTCCTGGCTGCAGAGGTGAGGGGCAAAGGAGCAGAAGTGCTGACCACAGTGAACACGTGCTCTGAGCAGGAGTTTGCACTTTGGATCTGCCCCAAGGTCCCTCTGCTCCCTTCCCTGGGAGGAAGGAGAAGGGAGCTCCCCACTCCCGGGCAGTTCTAGAGCCGTGTGGCTTTGTGAGCACGTTAAACACTCATTAAACCGGGCAAAGGGGTGCCCTGGCCGTAAATCATCACTGCCAATCCAGCTGGGGGACTTTGTGCCAGGCAGAGATGTGTGGAGAGGGGCCGGGCACGGCTGCCCGAGGCGTGGCTGTGCCCTTTGCTCTTGGCAGTGCTCAGAGCTCTGCAAAGAGCCCCAAACAGGATTTTCCTAATGCTTCTATCATCAATAACCCGTAGATGCTGGGCTTCTCTGCTGCTGTGGGGTTGTAGAATCGTTTGGGTTGGGAAATCCATCGAGCCCAACCATTCCCAGCGCTGCCAAGGCCACCACTGCCCCATGTCCCCAAGTGTCCCCAAGGGCTGCTCAGTCCCTGCAGGGATGGGGACTCCACCCTGTGTTCCGTGGGTTTTGGCCACAAGTGCCACTCCTGGCACGACCAGGAGCCTCCAGGAGATCCCTAAGCAGAGGAAGGAGAACGTGGAGCACCAGCACCTCCGTGGCCATTTCTCCTCATCCCAAGGGATCCTGGTGTTTGCAGTCCTTCGCAGCCTCGAGATCCCAAATTGCCTAAAATGATGTCTTTGATCTTCCTGCTCAGGCCAGAAGGCAGCTAAAACCAAAAGAGGCTTTTTTGTCCTCAAAACAGTTTGGGAATTGAACTGTGCACACAGTTCAGAGCAATAGCAAATCTGCTGTCCACATTCATCTTCCTTCACACCCCCTTTTCCAAGGTGTCCTTAAAACAGAATCACATCCTTTGGTGCATTTTCGATGGGTCTTTGCTGCTCTTTTTTCTTGGAATATCTGGCGTGGTCGTAGAAATAGATGATGATGAGAGAAGCAGTGTTCAGGAGGATGACGAGCAGCAGGATCCAGTAGGAATATCCGTAGCTGTGCTTGGATCCAAGGTGGGTCTGCAGAGAGGTGGAACATCCATGGGCCAGTTCTTCAGACAGGCTGTTTCCTTGGACGTTCACAGGGAAAAGGATCATGGCTGTGAGGATGAGGACTCCTAGAAAATATGAATATAAAATTATATTTTCATGTAAAATATAAAATTTTAGTGGAGAAACTATAGTGCTGTTTATGTAGTGATTTATAGTCTGCTTTAATCCTTGTCCTAATCCAGGTATTTAAATTAATTTATCTAATAATAGTAATTAGTAAAGTATGGGGGCATTTAAATAGTTTTTGTCCCACCCATCTGTCAGGTGTTTTCATACAGGCAATGATATAATCTAAAATTATTAGATTCTCACTGATTATTCTTAGATAAGGCCATTTAATTCACCTTTTTTTTCACTGAATTTAGGGCTGATGAGTATCCTGTGTTCACCCCTTTGGTGATTTGTAAATGTCTGCTTGATGTGAGCCCAAATCCATGGATGGGCAGTCTCACAGCAGGATAAAATCTCACAGCTGGATAAATATCAGAACCAGATAAAATTCCACAGCTGGATAAAATCTCACAGCTGGAGAAAGCCCTGAGCAGCCTGGTCTGTGCTCAGGGTTGGCCCCAGACTTGGAGACTTCCTGTTCTTTACAACCTGAATTATTGGATCAATCTGGCATGAGCCAAAATGTGGTGTCTTATTAGATCTGTCTCTATTTCTTACAGCCTCCCAAATGTAGAAGTTCAGTTGCTTTGACATTTAACTCAGTATTGCTCTTACATCTCTGCTTTCCTCGTGCCAACAGAGCTGTAATCCCTGAGCTTTGGTGGAACAGTTCCATTCCTTCTCCCCAGCCACCTCATCCCACCCCAGCTCATGCTGAAATTGCTTCATTTTTGATTCAGGAGGACGCTGCAGAAGAATTTGGAACCTCCAGGATGACCTCCCCCATTAAATGATGCGTGATTTCCCACAAAAATACACCCACAGCAAAATAAACTTCCAGGTCACAGCACTTGCAGGGCTGTTAAAAGTAGCCACAACCCTCGGCCAACATGAGAAGTTATTTCCTCCCCAGTATTTATTTTGGTCCTTTCATTTCAGTCAGAGCTTGCAGGTTCAGGGTGCTGGGCTCAGAAAAAACCCTCTTGGTGATGAGACAACGATCTGCTTGTCTCAGAAGGGAATAATTGTCTAATTAAGCTTTTCTTCACTTTTCACTGACTTTGTTTCACAGCTGTTTTAGAGCTGTGTTAAAAATGGGTGATTTTTAACCTGTACTTGGTATGATCAGGATTATCTGCACTGTTCCCTTCCCACCAAGGGCTGGCTGTGTCCCCAGGACAGGGTGCTGCTGCTGGGGACACTTCTTCCCTGCACCTGGAGAGCTTTTGGAGGACAAAATGCTCAAGCTGAAGTACTCTGTAGTCAGGTGCCTTGAGAGGAAATGGTTCAAGTGCTGTTAAAAGTAGCCACAACCCTCGGCCAACGTGAGAAGTTATTTCCTCCCCGATATTTATTTTGGTCCTTTCATTTCAGTCAGAGCTTGCAAACCTGTTCTTAGAGGAACACTGAATCCTCTGGAGACTGACTGAGTGTGAGAGCTGCACTCGTGGCCAGAGCAGGACAGGGAGGGTTGGGAGCAGCCAGGCTCCATCCAAGCAGGAATGTGGGGCTCCACCTCCAGGAGCTCCTGGACAGGTTCACAGCTCTAATGACTCAGCGTCTCCACCATTTATTTTTTATGCTTAGGGAATGTTTAAACTTATTTTCACCTGTGAAAGTTTGTTGGTTTTTTTTTTTTAAGAGAAGGAAATCAATTTTTCCGTTTCTCACTCCTCCAAACTGCTCCCTATAAATACTATGATATAAATATTATTTTACTGTTATATCATGTATTTTACTGGTATTTCAAAGATGCTTTTCAGGTGTCCCAGCAGGCATAGCTAAAAAGCAAACTCACAGAACAGAGTGAATTTCCAAGCAGCTATCCCTTCATCCCGCAACCCGCGGGAACGCGCTACTGACCGCACATGGAATTCCAGGTGTAGACTCCGACGGGTCCCAGGAATGTCTGGTAGGGGTTGCTGAGAGCGTTGGTGCAGGTGAAGCCAGAGCTGAGCAGGGAGCTGAGCAGAGCCAGCACCAGCACCACGATGACAGCGACGTTGAGGCTCCTGCTCCTGGCGCTGCTCAGGGCATCCGCGACTGAAACACAGCGGGGTCAGCGGGCAGCAGGAGAGGCCACGGCCCCAGCTGGTGCCACGGGGGGTTAGGCTGGAGATTTGGGGAGGTTTACTCACAGAAAAAGGGTGGTCAAGTGGTGGAGCAGGGAGTGACCACCCCTGGAAGTGTTCGAAAGTGGCTGTGGTGCTTGGGGACGGGGTTAAAGGTTGGGCTTGGTTATCTCGGAGAGCTTTTCCTACATGGATATTCCATGATTCTGTGGTAATCAGCCTGCTCTGCCCACTCGGGTGGGCTCAGCCCATGTCGTGACCTCCTGCCAGGGCTGTAATTAGAAGCTGATGAGCAGAGGTTTGGCTGATCTGTAGGGACTGGGATGGAGAAAGAGCAGGAGGTTTGGACACAGCAACGAACCCAAACCCCACACGGGGTGAAGGAACCTGGGGCTGAAATAAATTCTTGTCTTCTAATCCTGCAGTTAACTGGGTAGCAAACTTCTGTCCTTAATACTTCTCTAAAAATTTCCTCTGGATGTGCCCAGACAGGAATTTTCTCCCTAAACTGGATCAGAAATCTGGGTGCTCCTCTGCCAGTGTCTGGTAACCTCCACAAATTCCTATTTAAAACCCTGCTCCCATTTAAAACTCTGCTCCAGTTGTCTTTCCTTTTGATATAGCAGCAGTCCCTCACAGGCAATAAATTTAAAGGGAAAACCTTCTCAAAGTGCACTAAAGCTGCTGCCTGGATGGGTCAGGGGCGTTTGCAGGACAAATAAATCTGAGTGTGGTCATCCAGGGGCAGATCCCGACTGGATCTGTCTCCACGGCCTGCAGGAGAAGCTTGGTGCAGGCAGGACTGGCTCCCTTCTTTGAAAATGAAGGAGCAGCTCCTGCTGTTTTCCCACCAGGACAGGAATGGGCCCGTGGAGGGTTTGGCTCCCACAGGGCTGAGCTTTGTGGGCACACGGCCCTGACCCCACAGCCTGCTCCCTCTCCTTTTCCCCAGCTTATTCCCAGATCCTTCCCTGCTGCAGCTCCTGGCCACACGTCCATGGCTCTTGAGGTCAAACCCTTCAGAACTGTCACCAATTTTTGCCGAAATCCTCCCAGTTACTCCATAAGTTGCTGATAACAAGAGACTCAACCCCAAATGCATAGCCTCAAAGGGTATATTGTTGAGGTGAATTCTTTTCCTCCTCTCAATTTAAAGATGGAAAAAAAGGCAGCTGTAATGTGCCTGTGGCTGCTTTACGTGGCAGTAAATACAATGGCAATGTTTTGGAGCTCTCTGTTCCAACAGATGTTGTGAGAGATGGATTTCTTTAGGAAAATTCCCTTCCTGTGCTGCTCTCAACACAGAGCCATTATTGCAAAATCTTCAGGTAGTGCATAATGGGAGAAGTCACAGCAGAAGGGAAAAAAAGGAGTAAAAAGCCCATAAAGAGGAATAAACATAATAAAAAGAGCTGTTGGAAAGGAATGAAAAGGAGAAGTCCTCTCACATTTTATATCATACTGCAGTACAAGTTAATTTCTGCTCGAGGCACCGGCAGGTGAGGATGTGTTATGGAAATCAGTTGTAAATTTAAGCAATTTGCCTGGAAGAAAAGGAAAGGAGGGCATCCAGGGGCTATCACTCAGTGAAATGGAAGTGAGCAGCTCATACCCTGCACGCAGGCTGAGGCAGCCCTGCAGCCCTCCAACCTGTGATCTATTGCTTGGAGCAGAAATAAGTCTGGAGCCAAATCAGACAGGCTTGTGTCATTTCCCTCCGGCAGCCTCACTTAATTTTATTGCTCAGAACATCTCCACGACTGCCTGGCTACACCTCTTGCACCCCCTAATTGATCTTGTTTGTGTCTGACACGGAGCTGCAGTTTAGGGGATGGCATTTTGTCAGCCTCCAGCTGTCGGAGCCGTGTCTGCAACAGCACAAGGCTGAGGGTTTAAAGAAAATGCTCTTTTCATAGCAACTGGGGTTTTTTTTATCCCTAACTAAAGCAGTCTGTGCAAACAGAAGGAATCTCCAGCAGCTGATCTGTTTGAGTGGGATCAGTTGTAACCTGCAGCTGGATAACCTCTGGATCTGTGCAGGACAACAGTTCCAGAATGAAAACAGGGTTTGCCCAGGTCTCTCCTTAATTTCCCGTATCTTCTTTTGGTTTTCATCCTTAATTCTTACATGTTTGGGTAGAATTTCCCAGATTTTACTGAGCTTACTCAGCCTTCCCCACAGCTTTTACAGCTTCTCAAACACCCATGACACATCAGGAATTAATCACTGAGAAAAGCCCAAACAAACAAAAATTCCCAAGGAGAGTTCTACAGAGCTCCCTACTTTTCAGGAGATCCCTGGAAACTGCTGAGAACGGGAATGAATTCCAGCAATTTCCGAGCTTTTGTCACACATTTTAAAAAGTTAGAAAGTGAAACCATTCCCTCCGTGCTGTGGTGAATTTGGAAGAATTCCTTGGGTGGTGTTGGCCCTGCTGGCTGCCAGCAGCTGGATAATCCTGACATTCCAGACTCTCTGGGCGTGGCTCTTCCTGAGCCTGGCTCAAGCTCCAGGTGTTTGGCTTGGACCAGCCAAAGCCGTCACCAAACCCTCAGACAGATATTTTATTCAGAGGTGGTTCCTCTCTAAACCACTCCAACAGCTCAGGAAGGCTCTGAGGACTCTGGTTATTAAATAACTTTTGCGTTCTGGCTGGCTGGTCATCCCCCGAGCCTGGGAAGTGGCTGCAGTGATTTATTGCTCCATCAAGGCTGGGAAAGAGCCACCCTGGCTGGGCACTCCATGCACAGGGCACTGGCAGGAATTATGTTCCTTTGTCTTTCATCTTTGTGCTTGGAAATTTCTTTTAATGTTGTGGTTTCTAGAGAAATAAGTTGGTTTTTTTTTCTGTAAAGGCTGTTGATGATCTGCTTTTGAATAGTCATTGGTAAAAGCCAGCCTGGGCTGTTGCTGAAAATAATCCCCAAGTTCTCGACTCTGATTCACCCTCCTGGGATTGCCCTTCTTCTCCCACACCCAAATGTGACAATGCCACTTGAGAAATGCACGTGGGGTGCACAGCAGAGCCCCCGGCCAGGGCACAGCTGGTTTTAAATCAAATATCAAATTGAATCATGCTGAGATTTAAAAGGATGTTTAGAACTCCTCTTGCTGGTGTCTGAAATGTCAGAGTGGAGAAAGCTCAGCACTTCATTCCTCCAGAGCACTGGAAATCCATTTATTTCAGGATACCAGCAAAGGAAACGCTTCTCCTGCCTTAGGAGGACAGGGATATAAATGAATATGGATATAGAGATAAAATGTATGGAATTCTAGGAAGTATTCCTCCTATTTCAAATTCACATGGAATAGAATGATAGAACAGACTGGTTTGGGTGGGAAGGGACCCCAAAGCCCACCCAGTGCCACCCCTGCCAGGGCAGGGACACCTCCCACTGTCCCAGGCTGCTCCAAGCCCCAGTGTCCAGCCTGGCCTTGGGCACTGCCAGGGATCCAGGGGCAGCCACAGCTGCTCTGGGCACCCTGGGCCAGGGCCTGCCCACCCTCCCAGGGAATAATACCAATGTAAACATGATAATCATGCCTAGTACAGAGCCTAGGAGTTAATTTAAAGTCACTTCTTCTCATTCTGGAGACCAGCCTGAGTGAACCAGCGAGGGATGTGGGCAAACCCATATTTAGATTATTCCCAAAGCATCACTTTCCTTCAGCAGCTGTGGAAGGAAACTCACAGCTCCTGATGCTCGCTTTATTCATGCCTAAATAACCGATGGTGAGAGCTGAGAGAGCTTTTTGTAAATGTTCTCTCAGCGTTTGATAAGTGATAAGCACAAACCCCAAAATCTGGTGAGGGAAAACCCAACACCACCAAGGCAGAGAACTGAAACCCTTCACTGATAGCAGAGTGCAGTGAGCTCATTTCATTAATTCTAATTAAAATCGATCTGGTGGCAACACCCAGGCCCTGGGGCTGGGCTGTGGGAGCTGCTGTGCAGACACGGGCAGGGCACAATCCCTGGGCTGCAGCCAGCCCGGATCCTCCTCTGCCATCAGCTCTCCAGGGCAGGATTCCACGTTTCCCATGGAGCCCAGCTAAAATCAGCCAGAGCTGCCCACGTGGCTCAAGGTTTGGGGCTTCAGCCAGCTGCCATGGGGGGCTATAACCACAAATTATTTGCTTATTTACTATTTTCTCTTCTGAAAATCACTTTCATTCTTCTGCTGTGACTGTAATTAAATAAGATTGGATGATTTGGGATTTTGTATTGTTATGTAACCATCCCCATCCATGCTCCACCTTTTTCTGGGAATGCTGCTGTGCTCAGGGTTTGGTGAGAACATAAATGTCATCGTGGGGACAGGTTTGTGTAACACAGCTCTGCCACCGTGGGAATTCAGGTGTTTCTGCAGGTGCAGCTGCAGGAATAAATTAAGCTGGGGAAGAGCTGGGAAGCAGCTGAGATTTAGTTCTGCTGTGCTGGGACATCTCACAACAGCCTACCAAAAATAAAAATATTTCTTAAAACATCTTAATGTCTCAGGCTGGTTTGGGTTGGAAGGGACCTTAAAGCTCACTGAGTGCCACCCCTGCCATGGCAGGGACACCTCCCACTGTCCCAGGCTGCTCCCAGCCCCCGTGCCCAGCCTGGCCTTGGGCACTGCCAGGGATCCAGGGGCAGCCACAGCTGCTCTGGGCACCCTGGGCCAGTCCTTATACCTAATTTAAATCCATATCTCACATTTCAAAATTACTTGACCTACTTGTAGTTTTGGTAGCTTTCTTTTGAGTGGCATTTTTCCCCTTTCACGAGTGTCACCAGCATTATTGCTCTGAACTTGATGAGGCAGCAGGGCAGATAAAATAAGTGCAAACCCTTGATCCTGGCAGCAGCTTTCAGGTTCATCTACCTTTGGATGGTTTTTTGCGTGTTTTGTTCTTTTTCCTGCAGCAGCCTTAAAACCTTTCCCTATCAAAATGGTGCTCATTTAGTAGTAGGTGGCAAAATGTTTAAAGTCAGACAATAAATTAGCATAATGAAATTTAAAAAAAAATTCTGGAAGGTGAATTAGCTTTGTAAATCCCTTCATAAAGTGCTGAGTGTTGCTTTTCTCTTCCTCACCAAACTTCTCACAATCAAAGTCAATTTGACAGAAAGTTCCCATTTTGTGGTTTTTTCCCTCGTTCCAAGGTGCAGGCCAAGATCACGGGGGATAAGTTGGTATTGTCAGGAATGCTGCAGCATTTCTGTGCTTTTTGGGGGTCTTGCTTTATACCCCTTCAATCCCCAGACTGTTTTGTGATTATTGCTTCTGACTTAAAGTATGGCAAGATGGATACGTCCCTCCGTATCCATCTTGCGGCACGAGCAAGAAGATCTTAGGTTTGGATTGGATATTGGGAAGGAATTCCTCCCTGTGAGGGTGGTGAAGCCCTGGAATGGGTTTCCCATGGAGCTCGTGGCTGCCCCTGGACCCCTGGAAGTGCCCAAGGCCAGGCCGGACGGGTTCCTGGAACAGTGGAAGGCGTCCCTGCCCACGGCGGAGGTGGAACGAGAGGAGTTTTAAGGTCCTTCCAACCCCAACCTCTCCACGATCCTCTGATCCGCTTCCAGGCGTGCCAGCACTCACCTTGGAACGTCGTTTTGGACACCTGGAGCCCCGCGTCCACGAACTGCTCGCAGGTGCCCCTGAAGAGGCCGTAGGCGAGGCTGACGGTGACGGTGGCGTTGGGGCGGGAGAACCGCACCTCGCTGCTCACCCAGCGCGGGGTGGCCAGCACCACGCAGATCACCGCCAAGGAGCTCACGCAGGCACAGAAAGCAGAGGCAAACATGGATGTTTTCTTCCTGGATGGCATCTTTCCACGGATTTTCCCCCTGGTTCAGAGGGTTTCGCTGCCTTGAGTCTGGTTTACCATGAGGGGGATTCCTCCCCGGCGCTGTCTGCGCTCTGCGCGAGCACGGAGTTGTCTTGGTAAACTTTAAGCAGACAGCAGTGGCAATAAAAATGTAAAATAAGTGAACTTTGCTCTGGGGAAAAGGTGTTGCCATGGTGACAACCGAAGCAGGCTGGCAAAGGCCACAGGGATTGTCCACGGATGATTTATGGTGCTTGGCGAAGCCTCGCTTCCCAGATCGCAGCTCTGGATCCACCCAAGGCCTGCAGCTGGCACGTGCCCAGCTCACCTCGCTCCTGTGGGACTGTCCTGATTTGTTGCTTTTTTCTCTTAAAATCCTGATGGCCGGGCTGGAAAGAATTTTTGTTAAATCTGTATCTAATGTTTTATGGTAAAGAGTTGTAAAATGTTCCTTCTCTGCTCAAACTCCCAGCTTGCCTCAGAGCTACCCAACCATCCCTTTGGGAAACCTTTTAAATTCTTTAAACTTGGGAGAACATTGGGTTGCTCTTGGGTTTTGGTGGGGTAAGGAGGTCCTAGCTACTGTCAATAGGTTGTTTTCTAGACAGAGCTCTAATTCCTGATTAAATTCCAGGTATTTTCACAGAATCACTCCTTCCCTTTTGCTTTTTGTCAGGGAGGAAACAAATACCTTGAGCAGGGCTTCACTTCAGGGAAGTAGTGGATATGAAAAGGAAGAAATCTTGAAGAAAAATCTATTCTGGACTATAAAGCAAGGGAATAAATTCATTTTTTTAACCCCAGCTGACCTAAACAATGACAAAAGAACATGATTTCAAACAGAACCTTCGTTGCTTAATGAAAAGACTGAAGCCAAATTTCTAGAATTTTAGATAAACTCAGTCCCCGTTTTTTTGGGCTGAAACCAGGAACATAAATAAATAATTTATTGGCAGGGTAGAGTAACAGAGATTCCATTAGCTTTTATTTCTATTAATTATAATGTCATTATCCCACTTTATACTGAAGCCCTGCTCCTGGATCATCCAGAGCTTTTTAAATTAACCTTTAGGGAACAATCAGCTTCAGCAGTGCTGCTACACCAGCCTGTGGAGCTCTTGTCCTGAAGTTTCCCTGCTTTGTCCTGTGAGGACAGGGAGAGATTCCTGCATTTTTAATGGATTTGAAATAGCCAAGAATTTCTCAGGAGGAGAAAATACCTGTTCTGCAAAGCACTGTTGTTGTACTGAGATTTTTCTGCTTTTCTGCTTTTCTGATCCCAAACTTTTAAGCAGCAGTTAGACTTGAAATCAATATATTTTATTTCTGGTCTTTTACTTTGATTTTTATTTTATTTTCCAAACTATTTGAGGCTTCGATGATATTTTTGAGATCATTGTTTATATGAATATATAAATATAATTTAAAAAATGTGTTTAAGTTTCATTCCTAAAGAATCTAAATGCATCATTAACGTAGTGGAAATCAGCCAGGATTTGATTTGAGCTCCAAGGAATAAAGGGAAATTTCTTACCCTGTCTGAAGTAATAAGAAACCTGCCTCATTTTCTGTCCAGTACCCAGTTAAAGTTTAACCACAGAAGTAGGGGAAGGCTTTGTCAGGCTGCTCCACCTCTCCAGGCTCATTAATCCAACAATTCTATTCTCCAAAAGACACAGTCCAAGATTTTATAATCCAAGGATCTTTTCTAATAAACTTTTTTTCCTAAAAGCTGCCCTCCTGCCATCAGCAGTGCCACTTCTCCCCTATGAAATATGGTTAAAAAAAAAATCAGTATTTAAGAAGTGATGTTTGTCTCAGTAAAAACTTGCAGGGAATTATTTTTCAGCTCCTTCAGTTTTGATGAATTGAGCACCCACCCGTCTAAAAATACTGAACAGCAGAGACTCAGAGCCTGGTGAATAGCCGGGAGTTCCCTTCCTTGCAATCTGACTCAATTATATTCAGTTTTTGGTGACTCAGCTCAAATTGTTCTGGCTCAAATCACTGGAACTCTCCTGTGGCTCAGGGAATTGCTCTGTAAATGAGACCATAATTTGCTTTTTTCTTGCCTGTCACCTTGAGGTTTATTCTCTGCCTAAGCTACGATTCCTTGTCTTTTTTTTCCCCTCACAGCTACCTGTAAAAACATCATAAAACCTGGAATTAAAGCTGTGGTTTGACAGGACACACCTCATCACTTGAGAGAAAGGAGAAGAGATTGGTTTCCTCTGACTCAGAGAAAATATTTCCTGATCAGCACCTTATCAACTCTGCCCCCACGGATCCTGACTCAGCCCCGCACAGCAATCGAGGAGAAAAATCAGATTAATTTGTTACGAACCAGGGGGGCAGCAGAGAGAGCTGGAATCCTTTGCTACATAAAATCACCCATCATTTTTAAGGATTGATTATGTGAGTATTTCCCTTCTGTTTAAGTCAGTTTGCTTTAAGCAAAAAGTACAAAAGGAAAGCCTTTAAATGCAAACATCTCATGCACATCTATTTTTAAATGTTGCAAACACATTCTTGCATGTGAAAACCACAAACCCCGTGGTGGTTTGATGCTTTGCCCACAGCTCCAGAAGGATTCGAGATGAGGGAGGAATTCTTCCCTGTGAAGGTGCCCGGGGAAGCCGTGGCTGCCCCAAAATCCCTGGAATCATCCAAGGCCAGGTTGGATCACCCTGGGACGGTGGGAGGTGTCCCTGCCCATGGCAGGGATGGAGTGGGATGGGTTTTAAGGTCTCTCCCAACCCAAACTATTCTGGGATGCTCTCCCCAGGGATGCCAGCAGGGCAGGATCCCAGGTCTGGCTCTCAGGTCAGCGCTCTCAGCTGTGCTCAGCAGCAGCCAGGGAAATTCGAGGTGAAGCCTCTGCAGGTTATTCTCAGTTCTGCTGCAGCTGCAGTACTCCACTGCTGCTGGCTTAAAAGCGCCGTGTTCTGTTTAAATATTTAATTTAAAGCCTCTTGACTGCTGGCAAGGTGACTTGGCAGGAAGTGCTGCTGATATTTGGGGTTTTCCTTGGGCCTGACCTTGGTGGTGCGTCCTTGTATCTCCCACAAAGCCTTGACATCCTTTTTAATGTCCATTTTCGATGTCTGATTGCAGAGGAGCTCAGCTGCTTCAGCCTTCAGCTGGTTTTGGCTCCAAAAAATTCAAAAAAACTTCCAGGATGTGCAGGGTCAGTCCATGGATCAAGCCACATGTTACCAATGTTGCCTCTCCCTCTTCTGTGATGGATAAATTGGAATTAAAGCAAATTATAGAATACTAAGAACGAAATCCAGGCTTTTTCCTCTGGCACTTTGCAGCCAGCATTCAGGTGGAAACAGGGATTTGTTTGTGCCTTTTGGACTGGGAGAGTGAAACAGGATAAAGCATCAGAGCTTTTACTGGAGCTGCAGTTGAGAAATGTGAAGCTGAACTGATCTGCAGAACGATTGCAGCAATTCTTTGGAAAACTGGGAGAGGGGTGTGAGCACAATTTTTATGGATCCCTGCCCGCTGCTGCTGCTGTGGGGTGGATTTGCACAATTCCATCTGATTTCTTCTCTCACGCTGACCTTTTTTTTTCCCATGGCACTTTTGAAAAACAAAGCAAACCCATTTTAAATTCTCCTTGGATTTCTTCCCAGAAAACGCCCAGAACTTCTCAGCTGAGAGCTCCATCACGGGATGGTTGTGGATGTCTGGGCTCTGAGGTTGGGGTGAGATCACAGCTGGAATTTTGTCCCTCGGACAGGTGGAATATTGTCACCAGCCCCTCGGAGCTCCATCCTGTCAGCCCAGCAGCCAGCAGGAACCGGGGAAAAAATAGGGGAAAAAAATAGGAGAATTTCCAGCTGGGAATTAAAATAAATGGAAGATCCCAAAGCCACCACGCTGGGATCAGTGCAAATGTGCAAAATCCTGGTTTAAAATCCCTGTTGCTGCCAGGGCACCCCTTGGATCTACAGCAGAGTGAGTTGTGTCCACTCTGGATTCTTTGGACAAAGGCCTGGAGTGCCAGGAAAAGTGGGAATGGTTTCCCACTGCCAGGTTAGCTGGGATGTTGGGAAGTGGGAACACCCTGGTGCCTTTTCCCAGCCACCCAGAAACAGAGACCAGACAGGAGTAAGGGAATAAAGGCAGGGATTTATTTGAAGGCCTTCAAGGCACACCCTGGGGAGCCAGAGTCACGAGTTCTTGACACTGATATAGGTTTGGTCCATTTGCATCTCAGCATAAATTCACCAATTAAAACTTTAGCTCTCTTCAATTTCTCCACCTCTCTCATGGTCCCAGTTTACACCTTTGGGCCTAGGCCAGCCCGAGTGTCCTTGAACAGCTCAGAGAGGCTTTGTTGTGTCTGTCTGGCCTAAGAGAGCAGCTCACGAGCTACAAGGAACTTCAGAGTTACACACTGGGCAGTACAGGATTTGAAAAATATGTAAATTAAAACCTAAGGCATCAACCCCTTGCTGACATGGCAGCTGCAGGGACAGCCCTGAAATTGCCTTTTCCCCAAGATGCTGGGATTCAGAAATTATCCAGCATTACGTTTTGATGGGAAATGAACCCTTCCATGGGCAAATTAATCTTCCCCAACTTCTCACAGGGCACCCACCCCTGCAGGGGAAGGGGAGCAGCAGCTCCCCGAGCATCTGACTCCCTGTTTGTCCTGTTTCTCTCCATTTCCAAGCTGTAAAATCCTTGCTGGGAATGTTTGCACGTCATTATGGCAAAATAAAGGGGTTTAAGATGAAATTTTAAAATTATAGATCTATTTTCCATTGTTCTTTAACTCTAAAAGTCCTTGGCTGCAGTTATCAAAACAACAGAGCTCCACCAAAGCCTTTAAGATCTCTCAGGGTGTCTTTCCTCCACACCCTAAAAGATGACACAGCTTTCAAATGATGTGTTTTGGTGCTAAAACGTTTTAATTTATGACTGAATAGTGAAATTGAGCGGGGTTTATTGAAGAGTGGGCAAAAAAAACCTCCTGGCATTTTAAGAAACAGAAAATACAGCCCTTGCAATATTTCCATTTGAATAAAACGTGGCTTTGAAGCTGCTTCAAGGTGCAGAGTGTTTAAAACAACCCTTGAGGTGGAGAAGGAGAGAAGAGCAGAGCAGGCAGGGCAGGCTTTCATTTATTGCAATTTCTGGAACAATTATAACGAGATGTGGGTCTGAACACTTCCATCTATTCCTGCAGACTCCCAGTTTTAGATTCCAAGTGGAAAAACCTTCGACAAATATCCCTTTGAAGTCATTAAATTAACTACTGCTGGAATATTACACAGCCTCACGCTTTTGCCCAATTATTCCTACTTGGAAGAGTTTTCCCTGGATTTTCAGGCTGAGATGTGTTTGCAGCACAGAAATCACGGGGCTGTGTCAGTTTTTTGCTGTCCTGCCTCTGATTTCCTGATTTTTTCAGGAGATTTAAAGTTTGTAGCCCAGTAAAGAGACAGATCTACTGTGCTGGAACACCAAAATAAAATATTGGTGTTCAAACATTCCCTTTTTCCTACCATTTATTCCCTGAGCTTGCCCAATTATTCCTACTTTGAAGAGTTTTTGCCCAATTATTCCTACTTGGAAGAGCTTTTCTCTGTATTTTCAGGCTGAGATGCGTTTGCATCACAGAAATCACAGGGCTGTGTCAGTTTTTTGCTGTCCTGCCTCTGATTTCCTGATTTTTTGAGGACATTTCAAGTTTGTAGCCCAGTAAAGAGACAGATCTACTGTGCTGCTACCAAGGGAATCATGTTGGATACCAAAAATAAAATGTTGGTGTTCAAGCATTGCCTTTTCCCTACCATTTATTCCCTGAGCTTGCCCAATTATTCCTACTTTGAAGAGTTTTTGCCCAATTATTCCTACTTGGAAGAGCTTTTCTCTGGATTTTCAGGCTGAGATGTGTTTGCATCACAGAAATCACGGGGCTGTGTCAGTTTTTTGCTGTCCTCCCTCTGATTTCCTGATTTCCTCAGGACATTTCTGATTTTTATTCCAGAATATCAGCAAAGAAGTCAACCTCCCGTGCTGCTCCCAAGGGAATCAGGTTGGAATACCCACAATAAAATGTTGGTGTTCAGATATTGCCCTTTTTCTGTCATTTACCCCCTGAGCTTGAAGCAGAGGAGAAGCCTCTCTGTACCAGGGAGCAGCAGAGTGCCTGGAATTGCTCCAGGTGAGGTTCCCACCCCTCCTGCTGGAATTTCATTCCTTCCACCCTGCAGAGGGAAGGGTTCAGGGGCTGGGGACAGCCAGGAGCTGCAGCATCCCTGGGAAATTGGAAGCCAGGGTGAAACGGCTGCCAAAGAGCTGCCACTGCTGAGAGGGTTTTGATTTGTGATGGAGAGAGAGGAAAAGACACCTGAGCAGTGGACTGGGAGGTGGAGGAAGGAAAGTGCCTGCTGGAGCAGGGTTGGGATGAATGTGGGAACATCTTCCTGTTGTTATTTTATTTTTGCACAGCGTTTCAGCCCTTCCACTTCCTTAAATTTATTTTTTTGGTACAGCTCCTGCCTTCCTTCTGTCAAGGTAATTAAATTGCTACTAAATGGCAAATCCCACAGCAGCTTTGTTTCTCATCCTCTCCCCTTTCTCACCGGCAGAAATTCCCTTCAGACCCTGTCTGGAGAGGTCTGAAATTGGGTTTCAAGACACTTCATCCTTCAGATCCCCTCTCCAGGCCTTTAAATCCGGATTTCTGGCTGAAGCTCTCTATCAGAGAGCATCACACTGGGTTGTTTTTCAGCAGCCAACAAAGAATCAGCCTCAGGCTGTTGGCTCCAGCTCGTTAATGTATCCTGGAAAACACAAGTGGCACAAACCTGGCCTTGGAGCATCCCGGATGAGGCCGGAAGGAAGCAGAGCTGGGAACACTGCTGGGGACTAAAAAAAGGCTAAATTATCAATATAATTATGAACGTGAGTGTGGAAGATTGGATGGAGTTTACAACTTTATTTCACAGTTGCACAACGGATTTAGATATTCCCCTTCTCTCCAGCAAATCCCTGCCCACCAAATAATCCATTAACAACTCCAATGTGCACATTTTTGGTGCTTTATTGTCCAGCTTGGCTCCCCATTTCTCTCATGGCTAATTAATTTGGGGACCACACAGCCTAATAGTGCTTTTAACTCCTGCACTAATAGAAAACGTGGTCATTTTGTCCAACGTGTATAATAATTCTATTTATTTTATTGCTTGGCTATAAGCACTCATTTAAATTAATATCCAATTCCTTGCAAATGGTTACCAGCAAGGAAATTGCTGACTTGCAGTCATTTGATCTGCAAAAATGTTCATTAAAATCCAACTCCTCCCTGGTGCTGTGCCCACTTGCACTGCCACGTCTGCTCGTGGAATTTTAGGCTCCCACTAAATCGTTGTTTCCTTGTCAACACAATGCCAGAGGGACACAACCAGGCCCTGATGAAGTTTCCTGCAGAAGATACAAATATTCACAGATGTTCTGATTTTTTTTTGTTCTGGTGGGTCTTTCTTTACACCCCCTAATTGTGTGGCATCCTTTGGAGCACCTAAATATTGTGTGCATGGGTGTGGGGGTTTGGAAAATAACATGGAGAATCATTAAGGTTGGGAAGGACTTTTAAGATCATTTGGATCTTTCCTGGAGCAGGGATTTCTCCTGCTGGGAGGCTCTTCTTGTTCTGGGACATCCTTTGGGAAACTTAAATGTGGTGGGCATTGGTATGGGGAGGGTCAAAAGTAAAATATAGAAACATTACGGTTGGGAAAGACTTTTAAGATCACTTGGATCTTTCCTGGAGAAGGGATTTCTCCTGCTGGGATGCTCTTTTTGTTCCGGGACATCCTTTGGAAAACTTAAATATGGTGGGCATTGATATGGGGAGGGTTGAAAGTAATGCAGAGAATCATTGGGAAAAGACTTTTAGGATCACTTGGATCCCTCCTGGAGAAGGGATTTCTCCTGCTGGGATGCTCTTCTTGTTCATCCTTTGGAAAACTTAAGCGTGGTGTGCATGGGTATAGGGGGTTTGAAAGTAATCCAGAGATGGATTAAGGTTGGGAACGACTTTTAGGATCACTTGGATCCCTCCTGGAGAAGGGATTTCTCCTGCTGGGAGGCTCCTCTGGCTCTGGGAGAGGTGTGTGGCAGGGACCGGAGCCAAGAGGCAGCAAGATGCGCCTCGAGCCGCCGCGACTCCTGATTCCCGCTAATCCCCTCCTCCCCGCCCTATTTCCCACCTGCCGCTCCTATTCCGGGTCTCCCCGTCCCGCGTCGCGCTCCCTTGGAGGGGCGGCCGGGCACCGCCAGCCTCAGGTGTGTCCCTGCCAGGCAGGGCAGCGAGGGGACGGACCCTGCGGGGCGGCCGGTCCTGCTCGGGGGTCCCGGGAGCAGGCGGGGATGGGGACGGGGAGGTTCGGGGTCCCCAGAGCCGGGCGGGCCGCGAGGGGCGCGGGAGGGAGCTCGGGGCTGGCGGCCGGTGCGGGCCGGGGAGCGGCGGGGCCGTGGCGCGGTGGCGGGGCTGTGGCGGGGCTGTGACGG
>VYXC01011742.1:352774-367005 GCA_013397175.1 Platysteira castanea | reverse complement strand
CTCCTGGCGGGGCTGGGGCACCGCGCGGCGCTCGGGAGATGCGGGACGCGCCCGCAGCGGCAGCGCCAAGGGCACGGCCGGCTCCCCGCGCATCCCTGGGCATCCTTGGATATTCCCGCGCATCCCTGGGCATCCCCGCGCATCCTTGGATATCCCCGCGCATCCCTGGGCATCCCCGCGCATCCTTGGATATCCCCGCGCATCCCTGGGTATCCTCGCGCGTCCCTGCGCATCCCCGGACATCCCTGGGCATCCATCCCAGGTGTCCGCGCCCCGGGCTCTGCCCCGCTCCCGGGATGGGGCTGGCGACTGAGCTGCGCCTTTAAAAGCGATTTTCTCCCGTCGGTTCCCATCCAGCCCCTCCTGAGCTGAGCGGGGCTGGCGGCGGCGTTCAGGTGAGCGGGAGCGGTGGCTGCGGACGAGCTCTTCTGGTCTCCCAGGGTCAAGGCTGGTGTTGTTTAAACTCGCTCTATTTCCGTTTGTTCCGTTTATTAGTTTGCTTTTACTCGAGTTTTCACCGCTTCCCACCACGGGATTTTATTTCTCTCTTTACTCGCGGCTTTGTGGAAAGGGTTAATGGGTATTTGCTGTGGGATGGAACAGCGTTTTCTAACTGTGAAAGGCTGTCGCCTGTTTTTTTCCCCAATTTTTTCAGTGAGGTTCCTCTCCATGTGGCTTATTTCCATAGCGTGAAATGATTTCTGTGTATTCAGCTGTGTAGCTGTCTGTGTCTGATTTGGATGGGGTAGAGACTGCTGAACTGAAAGAAAAGACAGCGCTTATCGAGCTTTTTTCTTTTTTGGAGATGTTTTTTCCCTAAGATGTTATAAGCCCCGGAAAGTAGAACTAAAGAGGCAGAGAATTGAAAAAAATGTATTTTTAAGTGCGTGACAGTTGTACCTTCTGTGCAGGTTGTGCTTGGGTCTCGTAAATAAATAAATAAATAAAATAAGTAACTTCTGATGAAAACTAACAACGTTCAGCTGGAAAGTGGGTGTAGTTTAGAAGAGGTTTAAATGTGGATAAAATGTGCTTTCCTCACCCGGGAGGGACGTTATCCCCCAGCTGGCTTTTCTGGGGGATAAATGAAACCAGTTAAGCTTTGGAATGGGAAGGTGCAGGTGGTTTGAGGGGGGACCAGCTTTGTCTTGTTCTTGATCAGGTGGAATTTGGGCTTTGAGGGGAGTCTTAATGGGGGGTAACGAGGTGTTTAGGGGGCGTGTGTGTCTGCTTTGTGCTCGGGGTGGTGGCACTGGAGAAAAAAGGGGTGGGGATGGAGTGGGACAAGCAGAGACCGTCAGGTTGAGGTCCCCAAGATGAGGGGGCCGTGCTGGTGTGGATGCAAACATCACCTGGGGGGTGATGGATCAGCCGAGCAGAGGGAATTCAGCTGAAAACATTTGTTTTCTCAAGTGCCAGAACGAGTTGAAATGTGTGGAGTGAGCTTAGAAATGTGCGAGAAGAAGGGAAGGAAAATAATGTGAGAAACAAAATGGTGTGGGCGTAGTGTTTGATTGCTTTGCTGTGTTCCCAAATAAAGGGATCGCTGTGCTCCCCCAGCCATCCTTGCTGGGCTGTGACTGCCGTGCTCTGTGTTCCTGAAATGCTGGGAATGTGCTCTCCCAAGCACAGAGCAAAACTGAATTCCTGCTTTGAAGGCTTCCCTGACACCTTTAATAAACCCAGACATCTTTATGTACCTACAGCAGGGTGTTTGAGCTGCAGGAGTTTCTCCTCAGGCTGGGAAGTGCAGGTGCTAAGTGGGGAATTTTAGCACATTTAGGTCCTAGTTTGATTTTATGTCTTGGTTTCTCTCCTGCTTTCCACCCGACATGTTTATGGTTATTTATCTGTTATCAAGCTCAGTCAACATTTTTCGTCTTTGAGTTAAGGGCTGGCTTTCCATAGATCTTAAATCCCTGAATTTTCTTGGTCTTCTTCTTCCCTCACCCTCCATGGCATTCCCAGCTGCTGGGTGATGTCAGGAGTGTGCCATGTGCGCTGAAATTGTGGGAAGCTGGAAAATGAATGTTGGGGGACTCAGCAGGTTCAGTGTCCGTGTAAAACCTTCCTGTCCCACGCAGGTTCCCGTGGAGCTGGGGCAGGGGACAGAGCTGGTCCTGTCCTTGCACAGAGCGGGCTCCTTCACCTTCCCAGCTGGAAGGTGACAGCAGTGGAGGAGGATGTGGAAGTTTGTTGGGTTTCTGGAGCTGTAGGTTTCCAGACCAAAGCTGCAGAGCTGTGTTATTAACCGAGCTGGTTTCAGAGTGGGTTACAGCAGAGTCTGTCTGGTGTACTCGGTGACCTTTGTCTCGCTCATTTAAGAGGTTTTGTGAAGAAAAATGAGTGGACAGGGGTTGACAATCTGCCAAGTGAAATCGAGCTGGAGGAAGTCAGCAGTGCAGTTCTGCCCTGTCACAGATGTCCTTGGTGTTCTCTCAGAGTCAGAGCCACGTGTTACAGAAACACAGAAGGGTTTGGCTTGGAAGAGACCTCAAAGCTCTTCCCATTCCACCCCTGCCATGGGCAGGGGCACCTCCCACTGTCCCAGGGTGCTCCAGCCTGGCCTTGGGCACTGCCAGGGATCCAGGGGCAGCCACAGCTGCTCTGGGCACCCTGTGCCAGGGCCTGCCCACCCTCCCAGGGAACAGTTCCTTCCCAGTATCCCATCTAAATCTCCCCTCCTTCAGCTCAAAGCCATTCCCTCTTGTCCTGTCTCTCCACGCCCTTGTCAAAAGTCCCTCTCCAGCTCTTGTTATCAGTAAAGTGTTTATGTTCTTCATGCTTGGTGATGTCAGGGAAATTTGTTCAAGGTTTTGGAGCAGGTCAGCTGCAGTGGAAAATAAAAGAGCAAGCGTGGAATGCTGTGGAGGAGGAAAAGCAGGAAGATCCCAAGGAATTACGATCATTTTTGATGCTGCTGGGAGCACACAGAGTCCACCCTGCTCGCTGCAGGAGTGGGAGGTTCTGCAGAAAAATGGTTCAATTATAGAGAACCTGAGGACTGTGTTGGTCCCTCCTGGGAATGATGTTGTCATTTTGTCAATGTGATGCTGTGCTCCATCTCTGCTTCCAAAATACTCCTCAGCATGGATTTATGGCAGGGCTTAACAGCAGGTGGAGACCCTGTGTGTGGAGCTGGTGGCAGAGCACTCAAGGCCATCAGCAATGAATGATGATGTTCTGGTGGAAAAAACCCTTTTACATAGGACTTTAAAGTGAATTATTCTGTATCTGGACACGCCATGAAAATTTCTCAGGAGAAGTGGTCGAAAACAGATGTTTTGGGTAGAAGCTGCAATTCCATCCTCATTCCGGGGGGGCTGGCAGGAAGGGACCGTATTTCCTTCATAAATAGTGTGGTAGGAACAACACAATGGGATGGGTTTGGTGAATCATCCCTGCACACTCCAACTCTGGCACTTGCTCCACATCCAGCACCCCTGGGGAGGCTGCAGTTTTCCGGGGAGGCTGCAGTTTTCCAGGGCTGCATCCCTGCGGGTTGGGAAGCAGCAGCGGAGCAGCCAGACCTGAGGGATGCTGTTTGGATGCCCGCAGTGAGCAGCTCTCTGCTCCTCGATGGGCATTTCATTATTGATCTCCTGCTGCAATATTAATGGCAGCAGAATCCCTCTGTAAGCTGCAATATCGTTCTGAGCCCGCAGTGGAAAGTGGTGTAAATTGGATTCATGAATTATTAAGGAGTTTGGAATTGCGTGGTCTTGGCGGAGCGTTCACGGCTCCCCTGGATGTGACTCTGGTTTTAAGGGCTCGGAGCTGTCTCAGGGAATGGTTTGGGTGTTGCTTGAACTGATTTGTGATGTGATGCAGCAGAATTCGGGCTGAATGAGAAGTGGCTGCTCTGTGCAGGAGTTCTGCATCCTTTTAAACCCTAATTTTGTATTTTTTTACTCATTGTGCCTTTCTGCACAGGGTTTCATCCCGGTGTTGTTTTTGCCCTGTCTGATCTGCACTTTACAATCCCAAACGCTCTACGTGTTAATATTAAAAAACAACCTGCCTGTATTTATTCCAAACTTCTTGCTGAAATGTAGAGATCTCTTCATGTTTGTTGAACAAGTATATTTAATACTTGTGTAAGCCAGAGCTGAAATGAGATACTGATAAGGCAGAGATTAGGAGGAGCTCAGCAGCAGCATTTGTTGAAGTGTTTGTACAGGATTTAGTTTTGAGTTACTCACATCATGGAATGTCTTTTTAAGGCACGTTCAGCCTTAAAAACTTACTGCAGGTATAATAATAATTCCATCCCTGACATCCCTTTGCCTGCCCAAATCCTCTCTGTTTCCTGCAGAGGATGCCTCACCAGTGACATCTCCTGCCCCAAAAATGCCCTTTTCCCTTTGGCTCCTGGTGCTGACTCAGTGCTGAAATGGCAAAGTAAAATCTGCTCACAGAGGTCTGTCTGTGTTCAAAGGTGTTTCCTGCCTAAGGGAAGACATAAAATGGGAAGAAAATTTGCTGGGGTCGTTTGTTGCTTGCAGTGGTGGTGGATTGTCACTGGGAAATGCTCAACTCGGTTGTGGGGTTTTCTATCACTTTTATCCCCTCTGTAAAAAAGGAAAAAGTGCTCAGTCCTGAAAACTTGGCTTATCTGAGATTTCCTTTTTCTAATGTACAGCAATAATTCTTTTGGTCAGAATGAGAGATCTGAGCAAGTGAAACCAAAAAACAAAACTGTAAATCAGGCAGAGGTGAGATGAGGCATAAACTAAAAAAATTTATGAGTGAAGAAGTGACAGTTTTTGGATTCTTATGTTGGGAAGAGGCAGCTCTTTCCCGCAGGAGTGTGAGGATGCCCCAGCAGCTGGAAGGAGCTGTGCCAAGAACAGCTGTTCCCTGAAGATAACACACAAACAGGGATGCAGCAACCAGGATCACCAGGAAGAATGAAGACTTGGAAAGGCTTTAGTTCAGTAGTACAATGAATTTTAAAGAGAAAGCAAAAAACAGATTTACAAGGGAAGAAGTGAAAAGTGTGTTACTCATGTCACTTCCAAAAGATCAAGACAAAATAATCAGGTCAGCTGGAGCATAAACCTCCAACTTCTAAGTTTTGTTGCTCTGGAGAAAATAAGTTAGACTGAAATACCCAACTCCACATCCATGGCAACATCTCACCCTGCTGAGCTCAATCGATTCCAGCTTTCCTTTATTTGCTGTGGGGTTTGAGTTTTCTTCCCTTTCACCAAAATCAATCCCTTTCACCTGGAATAGCTTCTGGAGGAAGCTGACCTGGAGCTGCTGTGGTTCGTCACGGTGCCCCTCCAAGACCAGCAAAGGATTTTTGGTTGAGCCAGACTGGGCTGAACTGGGCCCTCGATGCTTTGGAACACGCCTTTGCCATGGCTGTGGGGCGATGTGGGTTGGGATGAGCACTGAGGGGTTGGGTTTGGGTTGGTTGTAAGAGTTGGTACTTCCCTGCCTGTGATCCTCAATCCCAGAGGTGCCCCAGGAGCTGCTGGTGTCCTGTCTGTGTATTCCCAAAGGTGGGACCACGCTCTGTGAGGTTCAGACCATGTCTGCTTCTATCTTGGCCTTTGCTCCTGTAATTTTTTACCTCCCTTGGTTCTTTTAATGGAATTTTTTGTCCAAAAGAAAATCTAACTGGTGAATGAAAGTCACTGTGATCACAACTTGAAGCCAACGATGAAAATTCCTGCTTACAGACCCTCTGGTTTGCAGGATATTTGATAAAGGATGTGTAAATATTTCTTCAAGAGCTGTAATTCCTCAGCTTCAGAGCAGTTTTCACTCCTAACCCTTCCCTCACCCTGCTTACTGTTTCTGCTGGTGAATTCCATCTTGATTGCCTTTTGCCCTTTAATCTTGTCATCTTGGCTGGTTGTCCTTGGATGAGTATTTTCCTTTGCATTCCTAGCCTCAGTTTCTGCTGGAATATGCTGTGGGTTGCTCGAGCTGCAGTGCTGGGCTTTTCCTGAGTAGTAAAATCCTGATTTAAACAAGCCATAAATAATGCTTGTACCCTGTTCTATGGGTTTAGATGTCTCCAGTACTGAGTCTGGTTAATTTAAATTTGAGTTTCATGAATGTCTTCAATCGTGCTGCACAATGTCACATAAAACATTTAATTATTCAATAATATTAATTGATCTGCAGCCTGTCTTTCTACTAATCTGATACAACAAAGTTTGCAAATTGCTGCTGAGAGCAGGATTGTGGTGGAACAGCTTTCAGATTGCAGCAGGAAAGCCTTTGTGTAACCATGTTACAATGATAGATGCTTTCCCTGTTAAATACAGGGCTGGGTTTAAATGGGTTCACGTTATCATTTTGTTTGCAGATGTCAAAAGCTCATTAATTTTAAGTCAAACTCCCTACCTTGCTGCCTCAAATTGCTTTTAAATTACATATGTGCTGATCAATCTTGAAAAGCCCAAATTAAAAACTCAGCTGAGGGCACGTTTCAAGGCCACAGATCCAACACTTAATTCTAATCTGTTTTCCACAGGCAAACCTCCCACTCCAGCACTGGTTCCCGGCAGGAGTGGGGGGAGAGGAAGTTGTAGAGACTTAAATGTTTCTGGGAAGGCGGAGAGGAAAGGAAAAGGTGGAAACAGGGAACTATATTTAAATAATGACCTATTTACATTGCATAGTTTGGACTATTAGAAATAGACTTAGGAACTTGTGACGTTGAGATAATTGGTTCTGTCATAATGGGGCATTTCTCAAAGAGGANCAGTGCTGGGGAATGGTTGGACTCACTGATCTTGAACCTTTCCAACCTAAACATTTCCATGATTCTTTGATTTTATTCCATTTTTAAGCCCTTCTCAATTTCACCTGAGCACAGCGTGACCTGGGACACGCAGGGAGTGCAGCTGAGCTCTCTGCAGCCAGATTCTTCACTTTTTCCTTTTTTTAGTCTCTTTGACGGGTGAACTGCCCAAGTTATTCACAACTTTTGTGCACATGTAACTTGAGCTGTAATTTGTCCTGAAGAAGCCTGAGAAATGCTGCACTGCATCAAACTATTTACCCTTGAAATTTGGCCTCATTTACCAGAATTTTCCAAAGACGAAACTCGAGTAATTTCCTTGGAGAATCACTGAACCCTCAAAACTTTCTCTGTGAGCAGAGTTTTACATTTCTGTTTCCAGGAATTAATACCGTGCAGGGTGCTGGTGCTGACCATGTTCTTTCAGGGCAGCTTTGCTCTGTGTCCTTTAACTGGAATGGGATTTAAGGATGTCCAGGCCATCCCTGAGGTTTTTTCCCCTCATTCCAAAGGCCGTCACTGGGGGCTGTAATCGGAACCAGCTCCGGAGCGTGGGAAAGGAGGAAAGGAAGGAACTGTCCTGCCAGACAGCGTCTGCAGAACTGTGCCCAGCTGTCCAGGGCCTGGGGGAAGGGAGAAAGCAGTGGTGGGGTAATTTTTCAGCTAGAAATGCAGTCACAGCTGTGTATTACTTTTCAGAAGTGTGGTAAATGCTTTTTAAAAATTTTTAATTTCTCCTGAATTGAGATGTATTTGGAACTCTTAAATTCAGTGCCTTCCACTGGCTCTCCTGCTCTCCTAAAGCTGAGGATAAACCACGTCTTGTGCTGTTTTCTGTCCATCCAGCAGTGCTTTGGACACCTTTAACCATCTTAAATGACTACGTTATTATTCAAAGATGTTTGATTCACTCTCTCTGATGAGGGAAAGGAGTTGGGGAGATAAACTGGTTGTGTTTCAGCATTGGGTAATGTACATTTCACACATTTCTGTCTATACAAAGATAGAAATTGATTCTTACCACCGAAAGAAATGAATCAAAGCCAACAGAACAAGACAAAATGGAGTAAAATATTTTTAAGGTGTGATTTCTGTAAAAATAACAATAATCACTATGGTTAGATAAAGTACATGGATGGTTTGAATGGGAATAAAGCAAGGTGGGAGTTGGGGATTTGCTTAGAAGTGAAACTTCAGCCAGGTGATGTTTAGTTCCCAGGGGTAGAAGTGGCTTTGTGGGGGAGCAGAGGTTTTGGGAAAGGCAGGATGGAAGAGAACCATGAGTTGAAACGAGGGCTGTGGGGATGCCCAGGGCGAGTGGCAGATGGGCAGGGGATGAAAATCCCACCTAAAGGACAGGGTGTGCAAGGGGGGATTGGAGGATCCCAGCTCTGCTCCTCACCTTCCCGGGATAACCAGGTACGGGGAAGAATTTGGAGCTGGTGAGGGTGATGGGCTTTGAATTTCTGCTTTGAGCAATCAGAGCCTGAATGCAGAGAACACCTTGCACGTGTAACTTCAAGTGCAGAGAAGACTTTGGCATAAAAATTGATTTTCATAGCCAGATCTGCCCTCATTTTTTAATGACTTGAGCGTGGCTGAGCTGTGCCTTTCACTTGGTTAAACTCATTTCCCAACTGCTTTTTGTTTCGAGACGCGCCGTGCCTTTGGTGGTGGTTGTTGAAAGTTTGAGGATGAAACAAAAAAGGTGGATTTTTGGAGAAGATATGAAACAAAAAGTGGTGGATTTTAGAGAAAAAATTGTATTTCTCTTGAATATTTTCTCCCAGAGGTGCTACAAGCCCTTTGTTGATGCCCAGTGGGCTGCTGCTGCCTGAGGAGCCACAAACACCAATTGTTTTGGGGAACATGCCTGGCTCTGGTGCTGAACACTGCAGCCATTCATGGGCGCTGCCTCCAGGGCTCACAGGAACCTTTATCCCTGCAGGGAAACTGGAATTTTCCTCGGGGACAGAAGCAACAAAGCCCGAGGGGGAAAATGAGCCCGTTCAGCAGCGATTTGTTCCGTCCTGTCAAGGGCAAGGCAGGAGCATAGGGAAGTGCCCTCTTCCCTCAGCCAAAGGCAGGTGATGGCATTTCTTGGTATTTGGGGTTGGTGGTGGTGTTTTATGGATGTGAGGTTTATTTTTCTCTTAATCTCACTAGGTCAGGAGGGCATGATGCTTTGCTTGAAAATTCCTTGTGGTATGGGTCTTTTTATTATGATTTTATCTTAAAAATACCGTGTTAATTCTATATGTGTTGATGAGGTGTGTCTGTGTGACGTAAATGTGGCAAAATATTGTGATTTTGGGTAGAAAAGGAACTTTCCAAGCCGCTTTCAGCACCTCAAATCAATAATTAGAGTGATGCAGCACATGAATATCACAGGCAACAATGCATTTGCAGAATTGATGGCAGCAGGGATTTGCTGCTTAGGGGTTTGCAGCAGTTGAGCAGGAGCTAATAAATTATCAAAGGTATTAAAGAGACTCTGTTAATTTGCAGGGCCAAAAAGAAACAACACTCAGAAACCACAGAGGCATTTGTGTAATTTCCAGCTCTGTGTTTAAGAACTCCCATGAGAAACTCTTAAAACCACCAGGTGTTTTCTGGCTCTTTAAGTCTCCCTGGAAACATCCAAACAATTGCATCACATCGCTGCTCTTTGATCAGAGTCTTTAAAAGTTGTAACTCTTGTTTAATTGCAACACGGGATGTTTGGCAATAGGAATTTGGGAAATAGCGGCTCCTTAAAATAGCTTCAAGCCTAAGGCATGGTAAATATGTAATTAATTCTGGTTGTATCAGGATAGTAAATAGTGGCAATCAGTAATCGTTGTAGTAAAATTAATTTTGGGGTCGTTGGGGCAGCAGTGTTGATGTGTTTCTTTGGTTTGGATTTTTTAAAATTTATTTTAATTATGACCAAATTTAAATAATTGAGCACGATTTGTGTTTATGGCAGCAATGCCCTGGTGTGGCTGGGTCCCAAAAAGGGGATTTCTCTATAGCAAATCCCCATAGCCCATTTTGCTTTTGGATCCCTTGAGAGCTCCTAATTTTACCTCATTTTCCCCCAAGTCATGCAAGCAGGTATTAAACACGTTTATGCTGAGGAGGAAGAATGGGCAAACAAGGCATCCCCTGTTTATGAATTGCTGGGATGCTCAAATCATCTGTGTGCTCTGTTTCCAAGCAAACAAAGCTGGGACAATGGGGGAAGGATGTTGTTATTGGGCCTCTGGGACACCCCTACTGCAGTTTCTTTTGAAATAGGCTTTAATATATCTGACCTGATACCCTGAGCAGGATGAGAATATTCCAGGTGGATAGCTAGCTTTCCTTATTTTGGGAATGTCTCTGCTGGTGTTGTTTGAGACTGGCTTGGGTGTCTGTCCACGAGCTTTTGGCCAGGTAGGATCAAGTCTTTAAAACTTCTTTCAGATCTTCCACTTGGATCTGAATGGACGAGGAATCTTCAGAGTCCTGGATCCTAGAGGAGCCTAAAATTACATCGTGGCCTTGTGATCTAGAGATCCAAATCCAAATTATTTCTCCTTTCACCCTTGAATAATGTTAGCAAATTTATTCTGCAGGTGCCTGTCAAAGCTTTATTTTCAATGCAGTTTGGTGTTAACTGGATGCCCTGGAGCAGGCAGGGATCCCTCGCTGCAGCCTCAAGGAAAGCACTTGGATTTCACTCCAGCCTGGGTTTAATGAGCAGATTTGGGGCGTTTTCCGAGGTTGTTTTTCCAGGAGAAGGAGCAGTTCCCTTGCTGGGAATGCTGAGCAGTGGTTCCCGTGTGTGGGTGGGCTGTGTCTGGGCCCTGTTACGCCTCATTTTCTGCTCATCTCTTTGGGGGAGACCTTCTGGCCATTGATGTCTTCAATAACATTTTTACTGGGAGCATTTAAAAGAAAAATCCTGCTGGTTCTCATTTTCCTGTCCTGATGTTCCTGCAGAACTGACAGAACAAATGTGTTGCATATTCGTGCTGAGTTGACCTCAGTTGCCCGTGGCCCTCGAGGACCTGCCAGGAGCCAACTGAGGCTGTGCAGGCTCGATTTCAGCAAGACTTGTGCTGATCTTGGGATGAAATATTTACTCTGCTGTAAAATAATTCATGGTATTGGGAATATACCAGTTATGTGTAAGGATGTGGAGCTGCTGGAGCAAGTCCAGAGGAGGCCACGGAGCTGCTTCGACAGCTGGAGCTGCTCTGGAGCCAGGCTGGGAGAGCTGGGGGTGCCCACCTGGAGAGGAGAAGGCTCCAGGGACACCTCAGAGCCCCTTCCAGGGCCTAAAGGGGGTCCAGGAGAGCTGGAGAGGGGCTGGGGACAAGGGCTGGAGGGACAGGACACAGGGAATGGCTTCCCACTGCCAGAGGGCAGGGATGGATGGGATATTGGGAAGGAATTCCTGGCTGAGAGGGTGGGCAGGCCCTGGCACAGGGTGCCCAGAGAAGCTGTGGATGCTCAAGAGCAGCCAAGGCCTTTCTGAGCTGATGGATTCCCAGCTCTGTGATGTTTAGAGCTGAATCCATCTGTGTAGGCACATCTGACCACCAGTTTTTGAAGGAAAAGTTCATCTGAAAGACAGGCTCTGTTATTTGAGCCTTTCAGAAGCAACCAAGTCACAGAGGGTGTTTTCTCCATGGAAAAACAGAGCCTGTGCCAAAAGCTGGGCAGAGCTCTCCACTGTTTAAGGAGTGGGAGCAACTGGAGCAGCAGAAGAGCCCATGGAGAGTCCAGTTTGCATTTTGACTTTAAACTCTTGTCATTTGTGGACTTCTCTCTGTAAAAATATGTCATGCACTGGAAGTCCTGGCAGTCTGGAGGTGACAGGAATCACTGTCCTGGTTGTCATCCTCAGCCCTGAGCAACTCCTGGAGCTCTCTGAAGAGTTGCCCATGTCCATTTTGTGTTTCAGCTTGGAGCTGTACAGCTCCTTCCTCATCATAATTTGCAGAGCAGTGAGAGTCTTGTATTTTTGGAAGGAGTTTTATCTATTTTTGCTTCACGCTCCCACTGGTGGTTTTTGTTTTGCATCTGGATTTCTGGCTGTTTATCCAGGCTTTGAACAGGAACATCTGAGTGCTCCCGGAGCCAGCAGGAATAATGACTTAAGGAGGAATAGAGTTCACCATTTCTTTTTGGATCATTGTACTGAAGAACAGCTGAAATAAGCAAAAACTGATCCATGTCTGAGTTTTCATCTCCCACATTGGACAAATAGTGGTTCTGGCTTCTGCAGGAAGGTCTTAGGATAGCAGCATCCAAGCAAAGAGGTCAAATCCCTCTTGGACACATCCAAAATCTTCAAATGAAGGAAACTTCATGTAAATGCAATTAAGAAGTGCTCCCTGAGGGCAATAACTTTTAATTTATCCCCTCAGAGTTACAGAAAACAAACTTGAAACCAATTTCTGCTCCTCGAAGCGTCCCTGTGAGTCTCTGGAGGATGCTGTCCTCCTTCCTGTGCACTTCTCCAAGGAAGAGTCCTCTCCAGTCGGATCAAAATGTGAAGTTGGGAGGCAGAGAAACAGTTTATTCACATCATGTTAATCCTAAAAAATAAAGGAAGAAAAAGCTGTAGTTGAACTTGGCATCACAGCATTTTTATAATGAAAACTGACAATTGTCAGGGGGAAGTCACATCTCCTGTACATCATTAAATGACAAAATAACTCCTTGGATCTTTCTGGTGGGTCCTGGAATGGTTGGGGCTGAGGAAATGGGCCTAGGATGGAGATGGGGGTGATACTCAAACGTTTCCTGCTCTTGAGGTGTGTGATTGTGGGAAACCCCCTGAGATAAAACTCAGTGCCTCAGAAAGGAGAGATTGTGTTTGCTTATCTGGAAGTTACCTTTCCTCCACGCTGATAACATTCTGAGGAGAGTAAAAAGGGAAATTGCCATCCCCAGCCTCGTGTTATCACATTGGGAACGGGGTTTCTATGGCTCCAGCTGATGGAAAAATATATTCCTTTAATAATATGGAATACAATCCGTGGCGTCGGGGAAGTAGAGTTGCATTATGTGGGATGTGGAAGGGGGAATTGAAGGAAACAACTCGTTCAGTCTTATCAGGGATCTGATGTGGATCCTGGGCTGCAGCAGGGTGGGAATGGGGTTTGTGCCTCTGGTCCCATCACCCCGGGCTAAATTATTGGGAAGTCTGTGCAGTCCTTGAGCTCCAGGTGGGATGGGAGCAGGCCCTGCCATTCCCTGGCTCCATCAGGAGCTCCCTCACTCATCCCAGTCCTCCTGGTCTGTTTATCTTCCCTTTGGCCCCCTTGGAGCCATGATGGGACAGAGTTTTTTGGCCAGGAGAAGTTGTCAACCAACCAGAGGAGGCAGACAAAGACTGAACTAAATGAACTGGTGCTGATGTCGTTTTGTCTGTCTGAGTGAAGGCTGTTGTGGTTATGTCAGAGTCTTCTTCCAGAAAAATTTGTCTTCCAAAAATTGTTCATAGGTTTCTGCCTGTTCTCAGCTGCTTATTCATGCCCCTGAGCTGCTGCTCTCTGAGGATGTAGAACATTTTTTTGCGGGCTGTAAATCCCATCAGGGAAATATTTCCTTCTGCAGGGCTTTTGCCTTCCTAATTTAAAAATGAATTCATTTATTTTAACCCAGGTATTTTCCTGGCCTGGCCCAGCAAACACTGCTGCGGGGTGGTGCAAGGTGGCTCGGGGAGTTCTGAGCTACGGAGGGAGGGGACAAGAAAGAAAGGTTGGAAAACAGAAATCCTTTGATCTTGGAGGTTGTTCTTGTGCTGTTTGCATTCCTGCACGTGCTGCACGCTTGTTTTTCACAGTGCTGTGAGCTGTGCCTGTTCTGTGTGATGGGGAAAAGAACATTTCCCAAGTGCTGGGGGGTGTTTTAGATGGTTATGGGGTGTTCTAGATGGCTTTTGTGTGGCTGTGGCGTTTTTAGATGTTTATGGGATGTTTTAGATGCCTGTTGCATAGCTGTGGGGTGCTTTAGATGGCTTTGGGGTGGCTGTGGGGTGCTTTAGATCATTATGAGGTGGCTGCTGGGTGTTTTAGATTGCCATGAGGTAGTTTGGATGGTTGTGGGGTGGTTTGGATTGTTATGGGGTGGCTGTTTGGTGTTTTGGGTGGTTATGGGGTGTTTTAGATGGTTATGAGGTGGCCATTGGGTGTTTAAGGTGGCTGTGAGATCTTTTAGATGACTATGGGGTGGCTGTGGAGTGGTTTAAATTGTCCTGAGGTGGTTTAGATGGTGATGGGGTTGCCATGGGGTGGTTTAGATGGTTATGGGGTGGTTTAGATGGGTATGGGATTGCCATGGGGTGCTTTAGATGGTGATGGGATTGCTGTGGGGTGGTTTAGATGGTTATGGGATTGCTGTGGGGTGGTTTAGATGGTTATGGGATTGCCATGGGGTGGTTTTGATGGGTATGGGGTGGTTTAGATGGTGATGGGATTGCCATGGGGTG
>VYXC01011742.1:331563-348359 GCA_013397175.1 Platysteira castanea | reverse complement strand
AGGTTGGATATTGGGAAAATTCCTTGGTGGAAAGGATTGTCCAGCCCTGGCAGTGGTGGAGTCCCCATCCCTGGAGGGATTTCAAAGCCCTGAGGATGTCACACTTGGGGACCATGGTTGCACTTGATGATCTTGGAGGATTTTTCCAACCTAAACAATTCCGTGATTCTGTGGGTTTGGACAGCTCTGATTTTGGGGTGGCACATTCTGCAAGGCCTCCCCCCAATCTGCTGGAGGCAGAATTTCCCCATGTGCTTTCAGGCAGTGCTAGAAATTCAGGGACTGTGCCATGAGATTTTAATTTCCGGTATTTAAGAGGAAAAACCAGAACAAAGTCCTTCAGAACAACATGAAGATGGTTATTTCCCAATAAACTTGTGTCTTGAAAAAATGGCTCTTTTGCTCTCAGAGAAGAAAATCTGACTTTTGCTTGCTTACAGAGCGTCCAAAATTTCCCTGTTTGAGTTTGGGGAAGCAAAATGCTCTTTTTGAGGATGTCACACCCGAACTGTGAGCAGCATATTTTCCCACAATACTCTTTTTGTTCCCTCAATGAATGCAGCAGTGTTTGCTCCTACGGAGGAGCTGCTCATGAAGAGTTCACAGAGGTTGCTCAGATCCTTGGACGGGGGCACAGGGCTGTGCTCAGCACTTGCAGAGCATGAGATTTTGGGATTTTTTTGGGATTTAACTTTGAAATCCCAAATTTTTGCATGGGCAGGGACACTTTCCACTATCCCAGGTCGCTCCAAGCCCTGTCCAGCCTGGCCTTGGACACTTCTGGGGATGGGGCAACACTTGAGTGTTTCACTTTGAGGCATTTGGGTTTGTTAGTTTTCCTGCCACCCTTGTTTCCCAAACCTGGTGCCCATCTCTTGCTCTGCAATCAACCCATGAAGTCTCAGTGTTATTTTCTGCTAAAATTTATCAGTAAAAGTGACTGGACAGGTGGAGGCTGGTGGGACATCATCAGTGAGGCACATAAAGCAAAGTGTCTCCTGAGGGCAGGTATTCCTCCTCCTCCCTGCTGTGTCCTCTCCTGGAGCAGATTCCTGGTGGTTGGCTCTTTCTTCAAGTCTGGAGTGGATTTTTTCCAGTGAGAAGCTGCTTGCAAACTTTGGCCTGAGAATCCATGGATTTCTGTTCTGTGGAAATACATTAGGCTGTAGGAAAACTGTATATGACACTTAGAAAGTGAAGCTGGGCAGGCCTTTCATGTCCTTATTTTTCTCTAATTTTTAGGGGCCTCTTACATTGAGTAAAAGTTAAAAAGTTGGTTATAAACCATCTTATGGAGCCACTGAGTTCTGTTGCTCTGTAAATAATAAGAAGTGACTGGTTTGGGGCTGTGTTCATCTGAGACCAAGGAACTGCTGCTCAGGGTGATTCCTGGTGGAATTTGAGGCTGTTGGGATGATGGAGTTGGCAGCAGCCATCCACACCCAGCTTTATTAAGAGGCAATTTGTGCCTTTGTGGTGAAAACCCACAACAGTTGGGTGTTTGAAATGACTTCTAAGCCATCTGTGTTGCATCTCTGTGTTCCATTGTTTCATCCCAGCCCAGATGTTGGGAAATGACTGACAGGAGTTATGTGGAACTCCAGGACAAATGGTTATTCTCTTGGAAACGAGGATTTTGTCGCGTTCTGGCTCTGGGGAGGTTGGATGAAATGGGCTTCTTAGAGGAACATCAAACACCACGGTTTGCAGCTGAGTGAGACCCCGGAATCGGTGTGAGAAGCCTCAGCTCTCCATCCCTTTCGTGGTGCTACCACCCTGTGGTATCAGAGTGAATGAGGATCTCCAGGAAAACGGGATTTGTATTTGGTTGCTGCCCGTGGAGTGATGTCAGCATCAGATGAAATGGCATGGAAATCCCGTCGATGAGTCAGATCCTGCTGCCCTGATGTGCAGCTTCAGGACACGAGGAGTTCCTGTAAATTATCTAGGCTTGGTAGCACCTTCCCAGGCTTCCCAAACCAGCGTTCCTTGGAGCAGCGATGTGCTGGGAAGGTGAGGGAGAGTGAGATCCCCAGGATAACCCAGGAGGGGTCTGGCCAGCTCAGGTGTGGAGCAGCCTCACCTCTTGCTGCCCTCAGGAGCTCCTCTGTGAGTTCACCTGAAGCTGGAGATGCAGCGAGTGCCTCAGTGTTGTCATTTCAGCCGTGCGTGAAAGGAAGTTCCTTAATGAGCACGGAGCAAAAAGTCATTTTCATAATTACTGTTCTAAAACACGCTCATGAAATACTGATGGATTTGCTTGACAGTTCCTGGAAAACCTGCACTGAGGCCCAGCTTTCCACAGAAGATTGGCCTGAGTGGTGTCCAGAGCTCGTTGCCAAGCTCAGCTTTGCCGTGATCAGTTTTAAAATCATTTGGGAAGTTTCTTGCAGGGCGCTCAGCCTTTTTGGTAGACGGAATTAATTAATGTCAGGTGGAAAAGGGCTTAAAAAAACCTTTGAGGGCACAAGAAAACTGGATCCAAGCATTTATTTACTTATTTTATTTTCTGAGGAGAGGCTGTGGACCCTTTTCATGCATATTTGGGATATAATTGCACTCCTGTCAGGGAGCATCCAGGCTGAGCTGTTTGCATTTCTGCTGCACTGAGGTGTGGTGGCATTTGCAAGTTCATCTCCCTTGAGTGCTTGAGGCAAATGGTCAAAACATCAGCAATTGCAGTCTGCTGGAATTAACTGAGGCTTGTAAAGCTTTTTATATTCATCAAGAAGCAATTTCTGTTGGGGTTTTTAAAAGATTCAGTACAAAGGCTGGATGTTAGTTAACATAGTCCTGGTTTTGTATTCTGTGTGCATCCAAAACATCCTAACAAACATCCTTAGGACATCAAAACCCTGGAAAACATGCAAAGCCTGACCTCTGAGCACAGCGTTTCCTTCCTGTTTACATTGGCCCGGGCCCTTAAGAAATGATTTATTTTGTTGTGCGGACGATTACCAGCTAAGTTCACATCTGTGCGAGCTGCCTGAGGCACACTTTGAAACCTGGCGTGGTTCTGCAGGTTCCTGACCTTGCAGGAGATCATTCAGGACTTTGGTGTGATATCATCATCTTATCACCGCCGCCGAGGGCGGGCAGGACGAAATCTCAGTGCCGTGGCAGGGAGCAAACTCTGCAGCCAGCTTTGCCCAGCAGCTGCTCCTCATTTAATCCAGACAAACACGAGGGTGGAGGTGTTTGATGCCTTAGGTTTTAATTTCTGTATTTTTCAGATCCTGTACTGCCCAGTGTGTGACTCTGAAGTTCCTTGTAGCTCGTGAGCTGCTCTCTTAGGCCAGACAGACACAACAAAGCCTCTCTGAGCTGTTCAAGGACACTCGGGCTGGCCTAGGCCCAAAGGTGTAAACTGGGACCATGAGAGAGGTGGAGAAATTGAAGAGAGCTAAAGCTTTAATTGGTGAATTTATGCTGAGATGCAAATGGACCAAACCTATATCAGTGTCAAGAACTCGTGACTCATTGTCCACCTTGGGGTCCATTTTATGGAAGCAGCCTCTGGCTCCCCAGGGTGTGCCTTGAAGGCCTTCAAATAAATCCCTGCCTTTATTCCCTTACTCCTGTCTGGTCTCTGTTTCTGGGTGGCTGGGGAGAAGGCATCATGTTTGCACATCATTTTCCAGCAGATGCAGTCGAGCCGAGCAGCCTGAGCAGCACCTCTGGCTGAGGGGACGGAGTGCAGGCTCAGCACGTTGGCAGATGGCTCCGCTGTGGGAGCAGTTGCTGTGCTGGAGGGCAGGGATGCTCTGCACAGGGACATCCAAAAGCTTCCTGGGGCTGGCCAAAGCCAAATCCAAGGGCTTGAGGATGTGAAATACAAGCTGGAGGAGAAGGGTGGGGGCTGAGCTGGGGAGGAAGGTCATGGAGAACACCAAACCGAGCTCTAGCCCGAAGTGCAGAACAAAAATCTGGTTCTGTGAGGGCAAATTGCAACTGGATTTATGGGGAGAAGAAAATTCCCTGTGAGGGTGGTGTGCAGGAGCCTGGGGGCTGCAGCATCCTCTCCTCTGACCCCCCAGCACACATCCCTCAGCCTGGAGCTCAGCCCTGCTTGCAGCAGGAGGGTGGGCAGGATGAGCCCAAAAGCTCTTCTCAACCTCACTTACTCTGTGTCATGGAGCACTTTAGTCCACCTGAAAGCCTCTCCAGGGGCTCTACATGAAATGAAGTCACTTGTTACTGCTAATTGTGAATTAAGGACAAAAAATGCAAAAAAGGAGGAGATCTTGGAATGATTTAGGAAAGGGAATTCATCTGTGTGCAACTCCAACTGCACTTGGGCACGTACAGCATCATTCCAAAATGCTGGAGGCCTTGACACTTCTTATCATCAATCTGTGTAATTTGTGCATTATTTTTAATAATTATCATTAGTCTAAGCAAATGTTTGGCATTTCTGTTCAGAGAGTATTGACAGAATAGTGGGGCTGCTCACAGCGAGGTTTGTGCTGTTCTGGGGGAGTTTGGTGCCTTAAAACATCCTGTGGTTACAGTCAGTCACTGAATTAGATTTTCAGTTAATTCTCATGAAGGAGCTGTGCTTTTGTGTTTCTGTTTTAACCCTGCTGGTGCAGAGTGGGAAATCAAACCAATTCCGTTGATTCAGAGCGAAGTAAAATTTTACATTTATGTCATGTTTAAATTATCAGTGCTTAGACACTGCACAAAGGGAAAGCTCCATTTAAACATGACAAAGGTTGTTTTCCTGTCATGGAAATCTGATCCAAAGACTTAGTGAAGTAAAAGCATCTCTGCAGTCCATAGTTTAGGAATTTAAAGAAATAACTCAATTTTGGTCAAGTCAGTACAGTTATGTCTTAAAATACACCCACTTTTGTGGTTTTGGTGATGCATTTTTTATAGGGGGCTGAGCATCTGCTAATTAAATCTCAGGTAAAAGCTGTGTGTGTGATGGTTTTGTTCAGATCTTTTTGTTGGAGCAGGGAAGGGTTCCCCTTGCAGAACAGAAACCTCTGCAGGCATCAGGTACTGACAGAAAATATATTTCGGGCTGGATCCTCCTAGAAGGAGAAACTTGGGAAGCTGCACAGAAAGTTACACAGATTAATTTTAAATTCTGCTCTGCTGGGGGAATCCCAAAGGTCTTTTCCAGCCGAATTCACTCTGATTCTGTGACCAGTTCTGTGGCATCCTCCCCTATTTCAGTTTGCACTGCTTGGGATTGAGTGGGGTGAGACCCTTCCCTGGAACCTCATCAGGAATGAGTGGGGTGAGATCCTTCCCTGGAACCTCATCAGGAATGAGTGGGGTGAGATCCTTCCCTGGAACCTCATCAGGAATGAGTGGGGTGAGATCCTTCCCTGGAATCTCATCAGGAATGTTCACTTGGACCAAACTGAGCATCTTTAAACCTCTCTGTTATCTTTTTCCCAGGCGCCTAAAGGATGGCATTTCTTTTATTCCTGCTATCCAGGAGCCAGCACAGCTCCTTGTGAAACATCACTGAAAACCAGTGAGTGTCGGGGCAGAAAGGTTAAAGGGCAGGAAAAGGGATTTATCTGCTCTCAGCTCCCCTCCTGTGTCCCATGGTTAAAACACAAAGAAGTTGAGAACTTCAGTTTTATATTTCTAAAAATGATGTTTGGGATGCGTTCTCCATCACAGCATTATTTACAGTGGTTACAGTTTGGGAAATAAGAAGAAAACCCCCAACTGCTGTTCCACATCAATTCATATTTTTTGCCATCACTCCTGAAGCCAAAGTTTTGCTTTACTGCTGAAGAATCGAGCTGTACACTGTTGATAAAAACACTCCCTGCAGGTCCATCTTTTGCTGGCTCAAAGGCACTTTAAAAAGGGCTTTGCCTTCTCTCAGTAGCACATCTTGGGAAGTCATTTAGTGAGCAAATTGCCAGTTAATTGCCTTGATCTGCTGGTGAGAAAGATGCTCAAAATGAACTGTTCTTAATCATGATATCAAAATATCAGTTCTGTTCTATTAATTAGCATGCTGCGAAATAGGATGAGTTTTTTAAGGAAGCTACTTAAGCTGATCTCGTTTGCTTTTTATTTTTAGTTAATGCCTTTAGTTGGTTCCCTGAAAGAATCAGTGTGTGAGAGGAAAAGCAAAATTTCCAGGATCAGTGGATGGTAACACTAAAGATTTTTCCATGGAATAAATTCTGAGGTATCTCTCAGGAGTTCATATTGTCCAGAAAGCTTCTGTTCAGACACTGTGGCGTTCATTTCATAGGATGTTTATGATTTAATTTCACTCCTACAAAAGCACTTTATAGTTTGTACTTGACCTGTGGACAGAAGGTCCCTCGGGAGCCAGTGTGGTTCCATTTTGTGTGGGTCTGGGGTTTGTTCTTATTTTAAAGTGCTTTTTTTGCAGAGTAGGATTGAGTTAGTGTTGACCTAAGTTTAGTGACCATGAATTTTGGGAGTCATTAGACTTGGCTCTCTGCTCTCCAGAAATACATAATATTTTTACATCTCTCTTAATGCAGCCTCGTCCTGTGACATACCCAGAAAGCTCCAACAGTGACATAGGTGCAAAATCAGCCAGAAATGATTTGCAATCCCATGATTTTGTCCAATTAATTTTTCAGCAATATGAGTGTGATTCTTTTGGCCTATCTGGAAAGGAACGCGGTACAATTGGAATCTTTTAAGAATCCCAGACTTTTTAGGGTTGGAGAAGAGCTGGAAAATCAATTTGAGCCATTCCCACAGCACTGCCCCATGTCCCCAAGTGCCACATCCACAAATCCCTCCGGGGATGGGGGCCCCACCACTGCCTCAGGACTCTGTGCCAGGGCTGAACACTCCTTTCCATGAAGAAATTTTCCCTAATATCCAATTTAAACCTCTCCTGGCCCAGCCTGAGGCCATTCCCTCTCCTCCTGTCCCTATTCCCTGGGAGCAGAGCCCGCCCCTCGCCTGGCTCCTGTCAGGGAGCTGTGGAAAGAGAAGTTCCCCCCTGAGCCTCCTACTTGAGCATGAAATAAATCAAATTAAGGATGTGATTTCTGTTCAGAACTGCTCAGGCTGAGATCAGCTGTTTGAGGCAGCTACCTTGGAAATGAATGGCTTCAGCTGGAAAAGCAGATCCCGAGCACCAAACCCGTGTGCCCCAGGGCAGGCTGTCCTGTGGTGGGCAAGGAAGGGATGGGTTTCAGGCACAGACTGCAGAGCTGGTAGGAAATGCACCTTCCTCCTGTTTCTCTCCCTGCAGATATATATTTATATATATTTTTTATTTTTTTTCCTGTGGAAAAGCGTGTGAGAAGCCCTCAGTGCCTCCCGAGATTGAGATCTCTGGGATAATTTGCTAGAATGGGCAATTCTGCCAGACACACCGTGCTCGGAGCTGTGTGAGCAAATTATCCTCATTCTCCTCCTTGATGGAAAGAGATTGACTTGGAACTCACAAAATCAGAGCTACCAGTGCATGGGTGTGCAGCTGCCAGGACGATTTCTGGCCAGCAAATCACTTCAGCTCTTCCATCTACTGAGGCTTCGAGTTCAAAAATCTTCCTGAGCCATCACATTTATTACCATTTTTCCAATTTTTCCACAATTAGGAATTGCCTGAGGAAAAGGCCTTGTGCTTGTTAGACCCACAAAGCACAGGGGTGACCTCTCACCCCTCCTTTTCCCACGACCCTGCTCCAAATGAGCTGCCGTGGCTTCCCAGGATGTGATTTCCTTGCTTTTGTACATCCAATAGGCTTTAAATGAGCTTTGCCATCTCTCAAAGCGTGATCTTGATCCTTTCAAATGCCTGGAAATAATTCTCCAGAGCCTGAAAATGCAATATAATTAAACTTATTCTGCCTGGGAGATGAAAACCTGGTTGCTTTTTCCAGGGGGATGTGCTGTCTCAGCTTTGTGTGTCTTTTCCCAACACAGAATTTCTGTTCTTGCTGTTTGTCTACACACACGAAGATGTGGAGATGGGATTTGGATTTAATCTCCTGCCAAGTGTGTCCAAACCAGCTCTTGGTGAGGGGAAAGGAGCTGACCCTCAGTTTCCCAGGCTGGGTTTTCCCATGGGATTTGGCAGACAGAGAACTTACAGGGAAGAGGGAAAATTGCAGGAAAAAAGAATTGCTGTGACTTCCCCTTCCATCCTCCCCCATTCTTTGCAAGCAGGGTGTGATGAGGCTGAGGGCTGTCCATGGAATATTTTATTTAACTATACCCCAAGTAGGTTTTCTCTGATATTTCCTGAGATACCAATACATGGCCAGCTCCTCTGGTGAATAAGAGGGGATTTCACTTTGTTGCAGTTTCAGGCAGTCATCGATCAGCCTGAACGTTTATTTTCCAGTCACAGGAGGGAAATTTTGGTGTTATAACATGGCCAGAGCCTGTCAGGTTATTCCACTGAATCCGTGGGATGAGCTTTTATCACATGTTTAAGCCACCAGAAAAATATTCAGCAGTGAGGTTTTCCATCCTCAGGGTGGGACTACACAATCTGAATTGATTCTATAAAAAGCTCCCCTGTTTTTTTGGCTGATCTATCCTCAAAGACAAGTCTGACAGGCAGCAGAATTCAGCTGATCTGAAAAAATGGGTCCTGTGGGGCAGCAGCTCTGGGGCATCTCTGTGTCAGCTGGAAAGGAGGTAAATATGAGGAGAATAAAAACAATGTCTAATTGTAGGTCTTGCTGAAATGCAGCTCCTCTAGTTAGGTTGAAGGACTGAAAATAAATGAAAATTATCTTTATAAGTTGTCTATTGATTGATTTGGAATAAGCTCTCCAGGAATATTAAATAAAAATCAAAAATATTAGAGGAGGACTGTAGAACAGCAAAGTATGAGTAATCTGGGGGAAATATAATTGGAGGATCTCCTTCCTTAGTCTCCTGGGCCTGTATTTTTTTCACTCTGGAATGTACCTGTGTGTGACTTGTCTCTATGAAACTGGTACTGTGGTTTGGGCTTAAAAGTACAGAGATATTTTTGTGCTTTGGAGATTGTGATCCAGAATATTCCAGGGGAAAAATCCCCAAGGTCCCTGGAGCAGGAAACACAAAGAACTGGGAAGTATCTTTCAAGAAATCTAGAAAGAGACTTGCTTGGAAAGTTTCCTTGTTTTGGAGCAATTCGTTTGTTCCGGTGTGGGGAGCGATCACTCAAAACATGAGCTGAAAATGGAAAACAAAGAAAAGAAGTGAAAATATTGGGGGCTTTGTGTTTAGAAATGACCCTGCTGGAGATTTTAGTGATGCTATTTCAAACCTGTTCCATCTGCAAGGGTTATTCTAAGGTTCACTCCTTTGGTTTCATTTCCTCTGGGGCCTAAAGTGTCATTTAAGGAATTTCAGAGTCATTCTGTGTGGTTTTGCTTGGAAGGGACCTTACAGATCACCCAGTTCCATCTCCAGCCAAGGGTAGGGACATCTTCCACTCTCCCACGTTGCTCCAACCTGGCCTTGGGCACTTCCAGGGATCCAGGGGCAGCCACAGCTTCTCTGGGCACCTGTGCCAGGGCCTGCCCACCCTCCCAGGGAAGGATTTCCGAGCTCTGTGCCAGCGCTGGCTGGATCAGCGGCCGTGTTTGTGTGTGTTGTGTCTGGGGACACCTCGGTGTCCCTGGGATCCCTTGGCAGGGCACGGAGCCATCCCGGGATGCCCGCCGTGCCCTGGCTCGAGCTGTGAGCTGTGCTTTTCACCTGGCAGCCCCTCCTCCCCCCTGCTGGAGTTTTGTCCTCAATGTGTGATGTGAAATGAGTGCCCCAAATGCCACATCGGGGTCTGAGTGGCCGCCAGCCCTGTCTGGAGCACAGGCCCCGGGTGTTGGTGTCTCTGCAGTGGCACTGGGGCCACCAGCAGGTCCCAGGAAGCACAGACAGATGGCCCGGGCAGAGGCAGAGCCCTGCCAGCTCTCTGGGATCAGAGAGTGCCATAGTAAACACTGGGCGAGATAAAAGGCTCGTTTTTAATTAAAAACAAAAAGCAAAAATTTGCTCTCTCGCAAAACAACTGGTTTTACAACAGGAGGACCTTTCCAAGGCCAGGATTTCAGTGGATGCTGCTGGTGCTTGGCACGGAAGGAGCCAGGGCAGGACGTGTGGCTGCCAGGCTGGTCCAGGCTGTGGGCTCTGCCCTGGCTCAGCTGCTGGTTTATTTGGGAAAATAAAACCTGCACATTTGGGACTCCGTGTCCTGCACAAATGCTGCATTTCTATTTTATTTTTAAGCCACTTCTTATTTCCAAAATAGAAATATAATTCTCTTTGATCTTAGGTCCAGGATGCAGCTCAGTCCAAAGAATTATTCCCATGGTAACAAGCCACACTTCAACAAGGGGTATTTTCCATCCAAAAATATTTTTGGATGGAATTGCAGCATCTCTAACTGTGATGGTCAAATCCACAGCTTTGTTATGAGTTTCACTCCAAGGAGGTTCCAAGTGGGGCTCTCCTCTGTGTTTTATGGTGCCTTAGAGGCAGCTGTCAAAGGCTGCTGGGAAAACACCCTGCCTTTTTGTTATTTCTATCCTCAAAAAAACCCCAACCCTTTGTGCAAAAATCCAACTTGCAAAGTAAGGAGGAGAAATCAGTAATTATAGAAATCCCTTACAAGTCCAAAATTAGGTTTGTGTGAGCTGTAAATACCCCGAGCAGCACTCAAAACTCACTTGTGCTAAATATTTCCCAAGAGGACGTTTCTGTGTTATTGCTGTGATTATTGTGCTGGTATTCACACCGAGTTTTCTTCTGTTCCTTAGTAAATATGTTCAAAAGGAACAGTCCTTTTTAATGCCACATCTTGAGAAGAGTTTCTAAGGATTTGAATGGCAACTGGCTGTGGATGCTCAGTGCTTTGCCAGGCCTTTAGGATACACGTACATTTGATACAACAATGCCATCAGGAATCCCAGTGACGACTTTGAAACACATTAAATAGCAAAATATCAGTTTATTCTGCAGGAAGTGAGACAGCAAATGCATACTGATGCTGACACCAGCTGTCATTGGAAAGCAAATATTCTCTGGGTTGTTTATTCGTCGGCAGCAGCAGCGATGACAGCAGCCGATAGGAAAATCAATAGCTGGATTTTCCATCAGCCACTGCCTCTTGCCAAACGGCTTCTCCTGAGTGATACTGCTGCAAATTAGCGTCTGTTTGCACACTTCTCTGGTAATTAGTGCTGTCAGCATCTGAACAAAAGGGAAAGTTGATTGTGAGGGTGGGCAGGCCCTGGCACAGGGTGCCCAGAGCAGCTGTGGCTGCCCCTGGATCCCTGGCAGTGCCCAAGGCCAGGCTGGACATTGGGGCTGGGAGCAGCCTGGGACAGTGGGAGGTGTCCCTGCCCATGGCAGGGGTGGCACTGGGTGGGCTTTGAGGTCGTTTCCAGCCCAAACATTCCATGATTCTGTGATTGTGTGTTCGGAGCAGAGGGGACGAAGAGCAAATCCAACAGTGAGGTCTGTGGTGGCTGGGTTGGGGCCCATCCCTGGGTCCTCCCCCAGCCTGCTGCTCCCGTGGGTATCCAGGTGATCCTTCCTCAGTGTCATCCTCACAGATCTCCTCATCTCTTGATTTATTTCTCATCCTATTTTCCTGGGTACCATAAATCCATTTCCTCATCCTCCCCTCTGAATGATGCTTCGACCTTTACTTCACTGCTGTAAATGTAATGCTTAAAATTAGCAGCTGATTAAACACTGCATTGCCATTTTTTGTTTCAAGTCCAGCCCCTACCAACCTCTTTCTTGTGTCCTTCAAGGAGAGAAGTAGAGAAGGACCTAGAGGGACTTAGTTCAGGATAAGCAGTGTCAAACTGCAGCCTTCTGGCCCCCCTGCTAATTCTGCTGGGGGCAGTTCTTGTACAGGCTGGGATTTCTCTTCCAGCTTGCGCTGAAAATGGATTTTTAACTTCTGACACAACGTGGTGGTCAGACCTGGAAAGGTCCCAGAGAAGTACTAGAGGTGCTTTATTCCCTGTGCTGGACTTTTCCTTCAGTAAATCTTCCTGATTTGCCTTAAATCCACACAACTACAGCCGTATCCCCAAAACCTGCTGGCATCCATCTGCTCCCATCCAGTGCAAGTGTTTCCTTCTCCCTTCCTCCCTGTGTTGGAAATGCATTTTTCTCTCTTCTCTCACCCACTCAGTCCCTCCAAACCGTATTTGCAGCAAATGAGGCAGTGATTTACTGCCCGAGGGGTCAGGCAGAAGGAGGGACTGTGCAAAAGCAAGGAGCAAGTGCCATTATTTGTGGAAAAGAAGCATCTCTTGAAGTTAATTGAGGTGTGGATGAACTCGGCTGCACTCATTAGTGTCAGTGAAACTGAATATGCAATTTGCTAATTGCAGTGAGGGCACACAACTCTCAGCTCCAGACTACTTGGGGTATTTTTAGCTGTTCCTTTAGTCATCAGCTTCCACTTTTGTCTGTTCCAGGCACCGGTGGGAAAACACAGCAGCCCTTTTCTCCAGCAGGGTCACGCTGTTCTGAGGAGATTTTTTTTTCACTTCTTTTTTTTTTTCACATAAATGGAAAATACAGCGTTTCGGAGCTTTTAGCGCTATTCTGGTTAATGCTTCTTCCCATCCCAAAACTGTGATGTTTCTTTCTCCAAGTGTCAGCTTTTTGAGGATCACTGGCCGGGTGGCAAGGCCTGAGTTGAAATGAGAAACCATCACTCATGATAAGCAGCTGAATATTTTCCCTGATGAATTCTCTTCTATCTGAACTGCAAAATGGGCACACTGGGTGGTCTTTAAGGTCCCTTCCTGCCCAAACCATTCTGTGACTGGGCTGAAGCTTCTCCTTGGCTGTGCTGTACTATGGCTGATCCTCAAATCTTTTCTGTTTTTAAGGAATTTTGCTGTTTTTCTCCAGGTAAAATTGTTCAGAATGGTTTGAGGTTGCTGGACTGGTTGGTAGGCCCAGACTGATACAACAGAAATGAGGGGAGCAAACAGCAGCTCCAGCTGAGCCTGGGCTGGAATGGAGCAGGAAAATCAAGGAAAGCCACTGCTGTTTCCCAGGTGAAGCTGCAGCAATAATCGAGTGAATTCAGCTGTAGAGCAGCAAGGTTTGCAGCTGATGGGAGAATCTGGGCTGAGAAGGGGAATGTCACACACAGGAATGTACCGGGTGTGTTGAAGTGGTACAAACAAGGTCTGGAGGAAGCAGAACCTTCCATTTGCATTTGCTCTCACTCTGTGGGGTCAGAAAAACCCTTGGCATTGTAAATTAGGGAATACTGACCTTTCAGGTGGTTTAGTCATGATGATAACTTTGTACAGCATTTGTCTCCTTCAGAAAAGCAGCTGGGCTGTCCGTGGGATGCTCATTGATGCGGGCACTTAATCTAACCCTGTCTGTGCACAACTGAAATAAAAAAGCAGAATATTTATTCATTAATTATTTATTTTTTATTATTTAACAATATTATGCTATTAAATATTATTTGACATAATCACTCTGGTAATGTCATTTAAAAATATTTATTTAACATATGTAGTTATTTAATATTTATTACGGCAAAGTAACCAGGCTTCGCTGTCTGCTGCAGCAGCACTTGAGCATATGTTTGCTGTCAGCTTGGCTTGCAGAGGAAAACCTTCATGTTCCAAACCAGCCACCTCTTGTAGGCTCTGTATTTTCAGGAGGGGCTGTAGCAGCCCCGAGAGCTTTGTGTGCAGGCAGAATTCCTGTTTCTGCTGGGGGTTCCTTTCCTTCAGCTTCTTCAGGATTTTCCCTGTACCGTTTGTTACGCCCCATGATTATCAGCATCTGCTTATGCAGTAAATCTGTAATTTATGATTGGGTTATTTTGGTTACTGCCGTGTACCTGGCTGATGTTTAATGGTCTCTCGGAGGTGTAGGAGTCACTTTGCTCAGCAGGACAAGGGGGCGGCCTGCCCGGAGCCCAGCCAGGCGTCTGCTCCTCGTGCTGACAGTGCTGATGTGCAGGATAACCTAAAAACACACTTTTAACCAGCTTCGACTGAATTGCCGTGACCTCCTTTCTGTTCACTGGGATCAGTACAAGGCAAGGAGGCAGCTCTGGTTGGTAATTTTGGTTTTCAGTCTGCCCAGCCCCCTCACGTTTGTGTTCGGAGGGCATTGTATTGCACAGGCCTCGTGCTGGGGCAGGGGGGACGAGGGACACTGCGGCCAAGAGCTGCAAACCAGTCAACCAGGGATATGGAATCAGTAAGGATTGGAAAGGATTCAAATGGAATCAGTAAGGTTGGAAAAGACCTCCAAAACCATCGAGTCCAACTTGCAGCTGAATCCCACCGTGCCAACTCAACCATATCACAAAGTGACACCTCGAGGGATGGGGCTGCATCACCGCCCTGGGCAGCTCCTTCCAGTGTTTAACAGCCCTTTCCATGGGGAAATTCCTGCTGATGCCCACCCTGCCCCTCCCCTGGCCCAGCCTGAGGCCGTTCCCTCTGCTCCTGTCCCTGTTCCCTGCCAGCAGAGCCCGACCCCCCCTGAGCCCCCTCCTGTCAGGGACTTGTGCAGAGCCACCAGGGCCCCCCTGAGCCTCCTTTTCTCCAGGCTGAGCCCCTTCCCAGCTCCCTCAGGAATTCTCCAGCCCTTTCCCAGCTCTGTTCCCTTCCCTGGCCATGCTCCAGCCCCTCCATGTCCTTTCTTTTGTGACCCAAAACTGCCCCCGGGGCTGGAGGTGCCCAGCACTGCTCTGGCCCTCATGACTTCTCTGGGGTCACAGTTGTTCATTTTTATGAAAGAAAGAGAACAAAACCAAACCCAGAGCTTGTTGGGGACTTCTTGGTTTGCTTGTGGGGGGTTTTTTTTGACTTTGAACTTTGTAAGCATGTCTTGGCACGCCGTTATTCTAAGTTTGACATCAGGAAGTGTTGAAGTTAATGCTTAATCTGACTTTCCTTAGTTTAATAATGTCTTTTTTATTGAAAAGATGTGACTCCAGGGTGTAAACTGGCTTGTGCTGTATTTTCGTCTTGGATTTTACAGTCTGAAAGGCAAATAATCTGTAAATAGTGGGGGAAATATGTGTGGGTACATTGACAGGCCAGAGATCCAATCCTATCCTGTCCTGTCCTGTTTCTCCAGAGCAGAGCACTGGAGGTGATGGGACTTTGTACCCTTGTCTGCCTGAATTGAGGAGTTGAATCCTGTTGTCCTACATGACACCTCTTAGGAGTGGTGTGATCCAAACCTTCTCCTTGCCTGGAAGGACAAAATGTGCTGCTTAGGGTGTGCTGAAAGTCTGACTGGAAGTTAATGTCCTCAGAATAATGGCAATAAACCTGTTCCAAATACAGCAGTAACTTTGCTGGAAGAAATGCAGAACATTCTCAAGTTGATATTTCAGTGTGGCCGAGCTGTGCAGAGCAACAGGAGCATCACAAACCTTGTCTTGGTGGGGAGAAACTCAAGGATAAGAAGTGAATAAGGATTAGCTCCATCTTTTTAGAGGTTTGGAAAAATGTTCCTATTTCCCCATTCCAGGTGTTCCTCTTTGGCCATTCCTGAGCCCCCAGGAGAACTCAGAGGCTCTGGAGGGACCTGTGCCCTGCCCACCAAAGCCTCCTCTCCTAAAACTTCCAGGTGGGAAGCCACAGAAAGCCACAGCAGCATCACCACGGCAACCAGGGGAAATAGGGGCTCTTGTGGGAAAAGGAGAAATACCAAATTTTGGTGCAGCCAAGAGTAATAATAGTAATAGTAATAATACCAATAATTATTATTATTGTTGTTGATTGCAGCCCTGGCACGTCCGTGTTCCAAACTTTCTCAGCAACAAAACCAAAGGGCCGTGGATGTTTCTCTAATGGTCAGGTGAAGGTGCTTGTAAACTTGAAGAAAAATAATTGGGATTAAGCCAAAAAATACAAAGAAATGCTGCATTAATTACACTTATAAAGCTATTAAGTGCAAGATTAAAAGAAGTGTGTTGCAGCCCTCAGTTTTGTGTACAGCCCCCGGGAAATGTGTGTATGAGGGGTGTATAAAATCACAACACTTCGATTCTTTGAGGGAAGGTTAAAGTTTTTGGGATGTATTTTACAAATTGGAGGAAGTATCCACACATCCCATCATTCCCTCGGTGTGAAATCCCTGCTTTTAATATTGGGCTCCTTTGCCAGTCCTCAAGGTATCAGTTCTCTATACACAAATCTCTGAAATGGGTTTTGCTTTTGGTCTTTCTTTCATCAGGAAGTTTTTAAACTATCTGAGAGAGCTCAAACCCATGTAAATAAAAACGGGGAATTTGATAATTGCAAAAGCAGCGTGCTGGTGAGTCACAGCTTATTTTGCAGAGAATTGCCATTTCTTCTGCTCTAGAGCTCAGAAATTGAACTGTGGAAGGAAATACCATCTGATGCTGCATATGGCATTTTAATAACACCTATTTCACACGGCTTCTGCTTGGCCAGGCCCATCAGTGTGAAAGGGAGAATTGGGAAGATGCATTAGGATTTCTAATGGAAAGTCAAGCTTGGTAAGCTAGATCATGAGTCTGATTTATTTTATTTATTTTTAATTTAGTTTTATTTATTTTAAGAGGGGTGAGTCCTGTGCAAGTGGGGAGCTATTCCTTGTGGTTATTTAAACACACATCCAAACCTTTTTGGGTATTAAAGACCCTTGAAGCTCCAATGAAATTTTCCAAAGTATCAAAGCACCAGAATTCAGATCTAAGATAAGATTTTTCCATCCCTGGAGGTGTCCAAGGTTGGACGGGGCTTGGAGCACCCTGGGACAGTGGAAGGTGTCCCATGGCAGGGGTGGGACTGGATGAGCTTTGAGATCCCTTCCAACCCAACCCATTCCATGATTTTATG
>VYXC01011742.1:318030-331069 GCA_013397175.1 Platysteira castanea | reverse complement strand
CCATGGCAGTAACCTGACAGAGGGATCGAGCAGCTCCCTGCGCTGCTTCCTTCCTGAAAAATGGAAGGTTTGGGTTTTTTTCATGAACCTGTAGATAAAATGAATATTGGATGTTCATCATTTTGATCATTCAAACCTATTCTTCTAAAAATTACCACTGCTCGATGGCACTGGTGGAGTTTCCATCCCTGGAGGGATTTAAAAGATGCGTGGATGTGACACCTGGGGACACGGGGCAGTGGGGGCCTTGGCAGTGCTGGGNTTTAATATTGGGCTCCTTTGCCAGTCCTCAAGGTATCAGTTCTCTATACACAAATCTCTGAAATGGGTTTTGCTTTTGGTCTTTCTTTCATCAGGAAGTTTTTAAACTATCTGAGAGAGCTCAAACCCATGTAAATAAAAACGGGGAATTTGATAATTGCAAAAGCAGCGTGCTGGTGAGTCACAGCTTATTTTGCAGAGAATTGCCATTTCTTCTGCTCTAGAGCTCAGAAATTGAACTGTGGAAGGAAATACCATCTGATGCTGCATATGGCATTTTAATAACACCTATTTCACACGGCTTCTGCTTGGCCAGGCTCATCAGTGTGAAACGGAGAATTGGGAAGATGTATTAGGATTTCTAATGGAAAGTCAAGCTTGGTAAGCTAGATCATGGGTTTGGTTTATTTTATTTATTTTTAATTTAGTTTTATTTATTTTAAGAGGGGTGAGTCCTGTGCAAGTGGGGAGCTATTCCTTGTGGTTATTTAAACACACATCCAAACCTTTTTGGGTATTAAAGACCCTTGAAGCTCCAATGAAATTTTCCAAAGTATCAAAGCACCAGAATTCAGATCTAAGATAAGATTTTTCCATCCCTGGAGGTGTCCAAGGTTGGACGGGGCTTGGAGCACCCTGGGACAGTGGAAGGTGTCCCATGGCAGGGGGGGGACTGGATGGGCTTTGAGATCCCTTCCAACCCAACCCATTCCATGATTTTTACCCTTCCACAGGCACATTTACACTTTATTTGAGGACCTGATGTCCAATCTCCCACTTGTGCTGTTAGAAGTAAATATGAAGTGGTTCTAAATTATAAATACTGTGAATTTATCTGTGGGAAAAGTACTTTTCTCACAGACACTTTAGACCTTGAGGGAACTTGCTGAAATATTTTTAGCCCTTTACATGATTTGGGAAGCTCTGCTTTCACTGAAGTGTCTAAAAAGAGTTTCCAAGATTAACTGTGAGTTCAGGAAGATGAGGAGCAATCGTGACTCAGGAAAACACAGGAACTTTTTTTTCTTGAGTGCAACCTTAGCATTGGGCTATTTTCAAGAAATACATTTAAATTACTTTAATATTNTGGTGGAGTCCCCATCCCTGGAGGGATTTTAAAGCCGTGCGGATGTGGCACTTGGGGACATGGGGCAGTGGCGAGGTTGGATTTGATGATCTCCGAGGGCTTTTCCAGCCTCAATGATTCCATGAACCAAACCCTCTCTGGTTTTTCACCACAAGTCAGCGTGGCTGAACCCAGCATTCCCACTCGCAGCCCAGGGTAGTTCCCTTCCCTGGGAGATGGGGAGGAATCCCTGGCCACCCTTGCCGTGGGAGCTCCGTGCTGTCTGTACCCTGAGGCTGTGGCACACAGCCACGAGCAGCTCCCCAAGGACACTTTAAACTACGAGCAGGGTTTGAAGTGACTTTTTTTTTCAAGAGCTGTACCCAAGTTAACATCAAACCAGAACATTTTTAGCTGATCCTGAAGCATTTCTGGGAATTCTCTGTGAGTTTGCAGTGGAGTCCCCAGAATCGGTGATTATCACATTAGTGATGTCCCTATAAAACACACGTCTGAAGCAGCCCTAAAGAAGACTTAAAGATCATTTTAATGCTTTTTGGGTTAAACTTCCAAGGGCTTTGCGTGGAGAATTCCAATAAATATGTATTGGCTGTGTTAGCTGCATTAACCACAGGGGTGGGAAGGGATTGTAATCCTTTGGTTAACAAGGAGGGAAAAGTATTCCAGGCTTAGCTCTTCCATTGCCAGGGGCATGAGGCTGCTTTCCACAACTCCAATCCTTCCCTAAAGTTGAATGTAGGAAATCCCTATTTTTTGCTAGTTTTGAGGCATTTCAGCAGATCCATTCAAAAATTCTGCCCAGCTGCAGAATTTTATGTGTTATATTTCTGTTTGATAGATTTCCCTGGAGTTACTCACAATTAAAATAATTTAACGAAGCAATTTCAGCGTGGTCACAATGAAATAATTTGAGCCCACTGTGTTTACCCTGTGTGGGCTGCAGAGCTGCTCTGCAATGCAAATGAATATTGAATATTGGTTTTTCCTACTGGAAATGGCCACATAGGTTCACTTTCCTTGGAAAGCAACAGATTTCCTGCTTCAAAGTTTTTTGTCCTCGTTTCAAATGGAATTCCTTCCTCTCCCCCAGCTTTCATTGGTGCCTTGCTTCTCCTGTGTGTATTATGCTGCTTTAGTACCAAAGAAAAATTGGCTTACTTTCAGCTAAGCAATATACTTTGTGTTGATTAAAAGGAATTAAAGATTAGAGAAGTAGAACGACAAATAAAAATCCTGGAAATGTCTCAGAAATGAGTGTTGAGGCATCACAAGAGTGTGCTTTGGCATTTATTTATGTAGAAAATGTGCTGTTTTCTACGGAGTTTTCATTTTGAGGAAGAAATGAGCCATAAAGTTCTACTTTCAGATCCATATGGGAGTTTTAGAAATGACACAAGAACGTTTTCTTTAAAAGCAGGGGTTGTTTTGACATCTTTTCGTGGTTTGGTTTTGATGTTGGGTCAGAACATCGGTGCTCTGGACTGAGTCATAGAATCCCAGACTGGTTTGGGTTGGGAAGGACCCTAAACCCCATCCCAGTGCCACCCCTGCCATGGCAGGGACACCTCCCTCTATCCCAGGGGGCTCCAGCCTGGCCTTGGGCACTGCCAGGGATCCAGGGGCAGCCACAGCTGCTTTGGGCACCTGTGCCAGGGCCTGCCCACCCTCCCAGGGAAGAAATTTTTGGGATTAATTTTGTGTCTTTGAAACACTAATCCCTGCCTTTTGAGGCGATGTGTTGAAATTATTGAAGTGATACATTTTGCTTGGAATAATCTATTTAGCTGCTCAAATGCCAAGAGAGCTAAATTAAGCTGAAAATTAGTCATTTATCTCCGAAAAAGGGTTAGATTTGAGTGCCATGGATTCACTTTTAGGAGAAGGATCGAAGCTGTGCTTGAGCAGGTCGGTGTGTGGATCTCATTGTTATTCAGCTTTCGGAGCCAGCAGGATATAAATATCCAGGAAGGAAAACAGAAGGTCAAGTGTAAACCTCTCCCATCAAAGGAGGCCATTCAGCATCTCCCAACCTTCACTCTGCTGCTCTCCGAGGAGAAAAACATCTTTTTTTTCCTTTCATAATGCAAATAAACCAACTGAAACTCAAAATCTGCGAGTTTAGTGGGGCTAGGAATAGTAAAAGGTGGGAGTTGGGAGATGTGTGGATGGAGTGTCGGGGATGCAGGGGTGGTGCAGCCCAGGGGCAGGAGTGGTGACTGCCACCGAATCCTTGTGCCTCATTTTCCTGGGAAGGGTTTTTGTGCCATCCTCTGCTGCAGCTGGAAATGGGAGCGAGAATGTGCCGTGTTTAAATGTGTTTTTTCCCCTGCAGATAATATTTCCAAGGAAACTCAAAATGTTGTGACACTCGGCGAATTATAACCGCAGCGGAAAGAGTTTATTTTCTAAATATAGTGCTGGTATTTAATTTATCATTCTCTGCTCTTCTTTGGGGCAAGAAAAGCTCCTTCTCCTCAAGTTTCTGAGCTGCTGAATATGACTACAGAGTGTGTGGGCAGCAGTGGAAGTCATTTGTAGATTTGGAGGTTGTACATAAGTTTTCCAAGCTGTTCTCCGACCCTGCTCAAATCCCGTGGGATCCTGAGGCTGGGCACTGGAGCAGGGCCCAGTTTGCCAGCAGCACCCAACTGGGAGGGGCTGGTGAATAGGACACAATAAAGGAAACTCTCCCACCTGCTAGGTTCAGCAGAAAGAGGAAAAAAGAGAAGCTTTATTTACATTTCTCGTACTTTATAGGGTTCTCAACTCCACAAGGGATTGGAGGACATGGCACTTCCTCCTCATCCCACTGGAGAAAAAAGATGCTCATCAAACTTTCTCTTATCACAAGAGGAATGAAAACCAGAAAATACAGCCAAGTAAACACTGGCTATTGTTTTCATGAAAGTGTGTGAAAATCTGACATCAAATACGTAAATTATCAGAAGGCTGAGAAATACCAGGGCAGCACACGAGAAAGAACCACACTCGCACACTGAGATGTCAGAAAGCCAATGAATATCGGGTTTAATTCCTCTTGATATATACAGATTTCTTCACTATGACAGTGGATTGGAAGTTGAGGTTAACACCTCTCCAACCACACTTGTTAAAAAGACTGTCCATCATGATTCCTCTCATTGTAAAAGAATTATAAAAAAAAAGACCAGTTAAGTAAACATTGGCTATTATTTACGTGAAAACTGTGAGAATTCTGGCTCCAAGAATGCAAACATCAAAAGGCTGAGAAAACCAGGGTGACAGGTAAATTTGGTAGACCTGGAGCTGCAGGAACCTGGAGAATCCCAATGGGAATGTGCTAAATCCAGCTCCTGGGGAGGAGTCCTGCCTGCAGGAATGTCACTGCACATTGAAATCTGCTTTAGGAGCTGGCTTGGCAAAGCTGCCCTTGGCTGGACTAAGCTTATGGAGATTGGGCTTTAGCTCTGTGTCCTACATCAGTGCTTTAAACCTTTTTTTAGCAGGAGCTCTTGCAGGAAAAGTTTGGCATTTCAAGTTTGGCTGTGTGTATGCAAATATTCGTGACGGCTCTTCCTGGTTTCCTGTCTATAAATTGATGCATTTCAGACAATTTGCACCTTTCGGCACAATTTTGTGCTTTATTGGAGTGTAACCTCCTAGGCTGAAATGCTGAATGGTTAAAAGGAAGAGGTAACAAATCAGCATTTTGGAAAGAGGCCTAAAAGAGATGAAACTTTTCTAAATATCCAGACCATAGGAACCTGGTGAAGGTTGAGGACTCCTGGTTTTATGAGACAGTGTGCAGTGGGATTTCCACAGCTGTGAAATCACAGCTCCCAAACACAACATTTATGGCACAAATGGGTGCCTCTGAGCTGCAGTGAGTAACGTGGATTGTTGGGTCAGTGTGGGGAAGAGAAAATTGTGTGACGACCTCAGCACCTTCCAGGATCTGCAGGGAATGCAAGGGAGAGACTTTTCATCAGGAGTTGTAGTGGTAGGACAAGGAGTAATGGGGTCAAGCTGAAAGAGAGGAAATTCAGGTTAGATATTGGGCAGGAATTGTTCCCTGGGAGGGTGGGGAGGGGCTGGGATGGAATTCCCAGAGCAGCTGTGGCTGCCCCTGGATCCCTGGCAGTGCCCAAGGCCAGGCTGGATGGGGCTTGGAGCAGCCTGGGACAGGGGGAGGTGTCCCTGCCATGGCAGGGGTGGAACCAGGTAATCCTGAACACCCCCTGCAGCCCAAACCCTTCCATGATTGTATTTCCCTGAAGGTTTCCAAATCCCAAAGCTGACCAGAAAACCGATTTCAATAGTGAAGGTTGCTGTTTTTATTTAGGTGTCACTGAAGAAAGAAAAATCCTGGTGCAATTATTCAGCAGGGCCTTCAGAACTCGATCCACCCTGCCCTTGGCTGCCTGATCCAGTGATCCATATTCTCCATATTCTCCATATTCTCCATATTCTCCATATTCTCCATATTCTCCATATTCTCCAAAGATGCAGCAGCTCCACGGCAGCGAGGTTCCTGTGTTTGGAGTCAGTGGCACAGTTTTTGGGAAGGCGGGGAAGTCACTGACCTCAATACATGTTTATCTGAGAACTACTCCGTTAAAGGGGGGTTTAATCTTTTATCTCAGTCCTCCAAATGAGCAGCAGGTTTGGAGATCTCCAAGGTTACAGCACCCAGTAGATTGGCACGGATTTTTCCTGCTTTTTCTGTGTTTCTGGCGCAGTTTCAGTTTGTCACTGGTTTGATTGTTGAGATATTTTAATGTGAATGAGCGGGAAGGTATGGAGCAGATCTGAACTGATTCTGGACTGATATTATACTTTTCATCAGTATTTCATTAATATTTTGGTCATTTTTGGCTGTAACAATTCAAATTTCCTTACGGCTCAGACGCACCACGAACAGGAACATTTTTCTTTACTCGTTCCACGCTGTCAGTAATTTCTCCCCGCTGTGAACAGAGACTTGTTGTTTTCTGCTGCTCTCACATTTGTAAGTGGCATCTCTAATGCGCTGAAGTGGCTGCAAACGTCCTCTCTGGGGTGTATTTTAGGTTTTTTCCACTTGAACTCCCTTGCAGCTGCCTGCCAGCCTCTGCCTGCACTCCTCCCGTTACCTGCCCGTCCCCAGAGAGCCCCGAGGCTGCTGCTTGTGCCTTGGAGAAGAAGTGGTGAGCAGGGAGTTCGCTGGAAAGGGGAGGCAGAGCAGTGATGGGTGTGTTTGCAAAGGCCTCGGTTCTTCTGCACAATCCCAACACCCCAAAATTGGGACATCAGCTGGAGACTCCTCACCTGCTCCTTCCCTGAGCGTGAGGAACTCTGTCACACAGGGCACGGCTGGAGGATGTCGTGAGTAAAGGATCTGTGAGGATGAGAACCAAATTAAAGAACAGCTTCATCCAATTTTACTCTCTGTGAAGAATTTTCCACGTATCAAGAATGATCAGAGGTGTATTTTGGAAACTTTATTTGTTTGAGAGATCTGAGTGGAAAGGAGCAGAGGACTGGGCAAGGCAGGAACTCTGCCTGCCATCCTGCGGAGGTGTGGAGAAGGGGTGAATTTTTGGGGACAGGAGTTTTGTGCTGTCACTTCAAGAAGAAAAAGGAAAAATCACGTTTTTAAGGGAAGTTTTCTGGGAACTTGCTGAAGAAACCATGAGCTTGCCGTGCTCACACACAGCAGGAGTCCCAGCCCTAATTCTGCAGCTCTAATAGCTCTAGCTGACAATCCAGCTTGTGTTGTACTACTCAGCTTTGTTCTAATTAATTACTAATTGTTCAGTTCCTGCAGATCAGAGCCTGAGGCTGTTGTCATTGACAGCTGGCATGCTCAGGTGGTGACTACCGGGTTTTCAGATAGGAAAAAAACAAAGTTTAATCATGTTCCAGGAATGATATTTCTGTTTTCATTCAGAAGGAAAAAACAGACGTTGGACAGAAGTTGGGGAAGAATTCTCTGTGTGCTTCTTGATGCTTCAACCTTTTTCTGCCTGAAGTGTGCAGCATTGGGGCAAGTTAATTATGGCAGGCAAATGAATTTTTCTGAGTTTGTCTTACAGCCGAGAATGGAAATATTTTTCTAAATCACAGAGTTTAAGGTTTCCAGTTTTCACTTAAAATATTCAGTGTAAGATGGGCCAGGGCATCGTTACACATTTGGAATCTCTGCATAGAATCATGGAATGGTTTGGGTTGGAAGAGGCCTTAAAACTCATCCAGTGCCACCCCTGCCATGGCAGGGACACCTTCCACTGTCCCAGGCTGCTCCAAGCCCCATCCAACCTGGCCTGAGATACTTCTTCCTCAAAATACATTTTTAAAAGACATTAAAATGCTGTAATTTGGTATTTATCAATCACGTAGGTCTTGCTTGAGAAAAGTAGCACAAAATCATTGGTCTCCCAATTTTTTTAATTACTAAAAAAATGGATTTGGGTTATTATTTCTAAAGTAACATCAAAATAAATGGCACTTTAAATATGCTCCGGGCCTCTGTGTGGCTCTAGATGTGTTTCAGCACTTTGATCCTGCTTTTTGTGACAACGGGATAATGGAAATGCCACCCCAGTGTTTATTCTGAAGGGAAATTCCCTTTTCCCCAGCCTAGGCTTTGAAGAGGATGGCTGTACCTCTGCTGGGAGTGGATGTGCAGCACCAGATTCCTCAGCAGGGGTTTGATGTGGAAATTAAAGGATTTTTTCAGCCACCCCTGTCGGAGAGCCCAACGAGCTGTTGCTCCAGAAAGTCTGGAAATCCTAAAAATAGAGGGATGGCTGTCATATCTCTGCATCAAATGTAATCAAAAAAGCCAGAGAGACCTTCCAATAGGAAAAAAACCCCAATTCTGCAGTGTTTTAGAAGCTTCTGATGGATACTACAACAATTCTATCACCCAGCCAGAGCAGTGGTGTGCTTGGGGGTGAGCTGAACATAAAATATAACTGGAAGCCTTCAGTTTTGTTTTGAGCCATTTCCTGTGCTAGAATAATGGAAAAGCATGAAACTGCAAGGATTATTTGTGAGAAGATTGCTGCCTTGCAGGGCCAGAGGCTGAGAGAGCACGGCCCTGGATCGGCAGAGACGAGGTTTGCACGGGGGGCCTGGGAGGGGAAGGGCCGGGCTCGGAGTGGAGGGGAGCTGGGAATTAACACCAGGAACCTCAGTGGGGCAAGAGGGATCACTGGAGAGGAATTTTTTCCAGTTTTTGTTTGTTTGGGGGTTTTTAAATCTCATTTTGCTGGTCTTTGCCATGTTTTCCAGCCTTCCACTCTGTGTTTTGGATATGTTGGCACTGTAATTTATTGTATTTCTGGCTGGATTAGTTATGTGGTGCCAAAGAAAGGACAAGGGAGGTGGTTAATGGCTTGTTGGGGGGTGTTATTGTATTGGGGGTTTGATCTGTTTGGTTGGGGGGTTTTTTATCCCCCACATGGATTCTTCCCGTTCAGTCAGGGCATCTTCAGGCTGAGGCTTCATCCAGGTTCTCATGGGACGTGCACACAAACTGGGACAGGGAACAGAGGGGCTGTGCATGGGAAATTGGCAAACTTTGGATTTCACCTCAGACAGTCATCAAATCCCAGGATGGTTGGGTTGGAAAGGACCTTAAAATCATCCAGTTCCACCCCTGCCACGGCAGGGACACCTCCCACTGTCCCAGGCTGCTCCCAGCCCCAGTGTCCAGCCTGGCCTTGGGCACTGCCAGGGATCCAGGGGCAGCCACAGCTGCTCTGGGCACCCTGGGCCAGGGCCTGCCCGCCCTCCCAGGGAACAATTCCTGCCCAAAATCCCATCCATCCCTGCCCTCTGGCAGTGGGAAACCATTCCCCAAGTGAAAACCTGAGTTGGCTGTGGTGGAACTGTGGGAAGAACCCACACTTCCAGGTAGGCTTTGAAGGGGTGACAAATCATTTTTTCGAGGTTGTCAGGAGCCTTTGCAATATGAATGTCATGGCTTCGAGGAAGGAACATGAATCCATCCCTTTGTAGGGCTGTAAAAGTGATGATGATGGATGGGAGGTGAGGCAGGCACAGGGAAAGGACATCTCTGGTGGTGTAGCTGGCAGAGGTTTGTGCAGCTCGGGGTCTGTTATCAGTGCAGCCATCAGGGATCGTTATCTTTTTTGGTAGATTTTAGCCCAGCTCTATCTCTGGTGTCAGAATCATTTATCTGAAATGGTGCTCAGCTGTCGTGTGATTTGCAGGTGAAACGGAACATCATTTTTAAATTTTCAGCTCCAATTTTCAGCGTAATTGTGCCAGGAGTGGCACCAACTAAACCTCGAGAAATGCTTTATTATTTTTTTAAAGTTGAATCTAAAACTATTTTTAAAGCTTATTGTCTGTATCACGCAGCTTATGCTAAACAGTGAATGGAGTGCAGGTGTCTTAAATGGAGATTCCAACATTTAAGTTGGAGAATGTGGCCACCATAATTAATTTTGAATGGAATGCAGATGTTTTAAATGGAGATTCCAACATTTAAGTCGTGCCTTCCCACCCTGCCCCTCACTCCTTCGTTTTCCAGCTGATTTTTGGCAGCTTGGTCTCCCAGCATCACACGTATCTCAGGTAGGATTCGTCTCCAAAATGATGACAGTAATTTGATTTTCTCCTTCAGTATCTTTCAACATCTTTCCATTTCTCCAAATCCAGGACAAGCTTAAAGCTTGAGAAGTCTTCAGACTCTGAAAGATGCTCCAAAAACTCACCTCAGACTGACACTATTTTATTGCATTTTCTTGTATTTTCCCAGCCCAAGACTGATCTGAGCTGCAATGATGGAAAATTCAGTGCAGTCCTCCAGAGGTGTGCTGAATGCCCTCAAAATCTGAATTACAGGAGGGGGTGGCAGTTCTTGCTGCATTTATTCTCCCCCAACTCCTACAGACACCTTGTTCCTAAAGTCATTTTTCTCTCCAGTGGTTTCTCCAGGGTGTGTCAGCATTTTCCTCTTGGGATTAAGTTTCTTGTTGATGTTGTTCCTCTTTCATGATACGAATTCTTTTCCAGACTTGAGCAAAGAAAAATCTCCCCCCTGCCAGGAAAGCCTAATCCTGTGTTAGGCATGAAACATCACAGATGGTTTATTCGGGGGGGATTTGATTTCCTCACTGCAGACCAAGGGCTCGTGTCCGTGCTTCCAGCACTGTTTGTGGAGCTGGGATGGGGGGAATTCCAGGGATGCAGGCACTCAGCATTCCTGCAGTTTCTGTGGCAGGTTGCAGTGCCTGCATCCCTGGGATTTGATGCAGGCTCCCAGAGCTGCCTGCACAACCCCGCTGCAGCCTTGGGTTTTACTTTTCCAACAACTCCCAGGCTTGCTGGTTTAATTTTAATAGTAAATGCAGTTTCTATTTATGTCCTGAGACTCCAGGCTGTAAAGAACTTGACTATCCCTAGAAATCCGCATGGGTAATGATCTTTTTTGGGCATAAACGCCTTATTAGCATGCCTGGGACTTAATAATGGATGAGAAAATCAGATGCATTTCATGTCCCAGAGCCAGGTTTAGAATTAAGCTGGTGCTGTTGATGCCATAAGCTTAGTTCTGGGAAGTAAATATATAGCTGCTAACTTGGGGAATGTCAGAGGAAAAGAGGAATAGCGAGCACTGGTGGCAGATGCTGCATCTGTACCACAGGCCAGGCTGTGGCTCTAATTCCTGGTGCTGCAGGAGCAGGGAGCCGTGCCCAGAGCAGCCATTCCAAAGAAACGATTGGAATATCAGCCTTTTGATGAATGCTCAGCCAGCAACTCGTGCAAAAACAGATGTTCCCCTTGAATCTCTGCACACGCTGCTGTTGGGATACAACCCAGGCAGGGAACAGGTGTTCCCTGGAATTATCTGGGGCCTAAGTTCAACATCTGGCAGCGTTTGCTTCATTAGGTTTGTAATTGTTTTGTACTCGTTTAATTTCCCTGCTGGTCAATGGGAGGGTTTGGAAAAGCCAGGTTTGCACGGGGAGCGCGTGGCTGCGGTGTCAGGAACGTTTTTGCTGTGACTGCTGCTGCTGCTCTCGGGAGATTTCATGGAGAATAAACGCTCTGGAGTAGCTTTTGTTAGCTGGAGTTGTAGTGTCGTGAAAATACACATCAATAAATACACATTTCCTAAGTGGGAGCTGCAGGGGAAGAAGGCTACAAAGACTATGGATTTTTTCCTGGTGTAAACTTCAGCGTGAGAGGATTTGAAGCTGATGCTTCCAGAGAGCCCCTGGGGTGTACAGAGTGACCAGGTCCTGTGCTCACCTCACGTGATCAGTGGCTTCATCTGAACAGCAAGAAATCCTCTTGGTTGGGCTTTAAAAAAAGTCCCCAAAGTGACTTTTCTTGTATTTGGAAAGATTCTGGTTCATGTTTTTGTCAGTGTGGATGCAGCTGGCTCAGCGTGAGGGAGCTGCATCCCAACACCTCCAGAGAGGGGGGATTTTCTGGGATGGTTTGGGTTGCTGGCTGTGGGGAATGTTTGGTGACAGTCACTCCTGGGTGGTTGGCAGCTCGGGATGTGGATGGTGCTGACAGGAGGGTCCACATGGGCCAGGGCAGGGATGGAGGTCATAACAGGGGCTGAGGAGAAGATTGAGAATGGCTGTGGAAAATAAAAAACGGGGAGAACCTGGGGTGGAGGCCTTAAGGAATAAAGCATGTAAAGCATTATTTCAGCTGGAAGAGCAGATCCTGCCTGTCTGTCTGATATCAACAAGGTGTCATCTGACAGAGCTGCACCAACTCTGCCAAGGAGGCTGTGAAGGGACAGTCCCTGGAAGCAGAGATGTGGCACTGCTGTCCCAGCCTGCAGACCCCAGGGGAGGGTCCTGCCCTGTTGTCACCGCTGCTGCTCCGCAGTCCCTTGCCCATCCCGGTTTTGGCACCCCAGTTTTGCTGTCTCAGCCATGGGTTGGGCTGTGCTTGTGAATTTGATCATTAAACCGGTTCAGATTTCAGGAAAAAGTGCGTTTTCCTTGCTCCTCCCCCTCATTTGCAGGGTGATGTACGGGTGTGTTGGCGTAGTGGGAACAAGCGGGGCGGAGGAGACAAAAGGAATGAGAACGTGCAAAACCTCGTGCTGGCAAACCCTTTGTGCTCGAGAGCAGCTGATCCAGCCCCGCTGTGTGTGCTGGGAGCAGGAGGATCCACAGAAACATGGAACACTTTGGGCTGGAAGGGACCTCTGAAGGCCACCTAATCCAGCCCCCTACAATGAACAGGGACATGGACTCTCAGAGTCATTTAAACTGGGAAGAGCTTGGAGATCATCAGGTCATCTCCTCCAAGCCCCATCCAACCTGGCCTTGGACGCTTAAGGGATGGGGCAGCCACAACTTCTCTGGGCAGCCTGTGCCAGGGCCTCCCCACCTCATCATAAAAAGCTTCTTCCTTTCAGTCCTGGCAGCTCCATGCCCAGGGAAGCTGCTGGAGGAGAGTCTGAGCCACTGCAGAGGTGAGGAGAGGAATTAGAAACCTTGAAACAGTGGTGCCATCACTGCTTCTCCAATTACAGAACTATGTCCGGGGAGACACAATAAAGAGGCTTTTACACCTGCCAGGTTCAGCAGAAAGGAGGATATGACATCGATTTATTGACATTATCTTATTTTTATACGCATCCCAACTCCACAAGGGATTGGAGAGCATGTCACTTCCTTCTCCATCTCACTGGAGAAGAAAGGTGCTCATCAAAGTGGTCATATCACA
>VYXC01011742.1:269295-318000 GCA_013397175.1 Platysteira castanea | reverse complement strand
CCAGGGAAGCTGCTGGAGGAGAGTCTCAGCCACTGCAGAGGTGAGCAGAGGAATTAGACACCTTGAAACAGTGGTGCCATCACTGCTTCTCCAATTACAGAACTGCTGAAAATCTTGGGAAGCAGCTGAAGGTTTAAAAGCAAGAACTTTTTTGACTAAAGGTACACATCAGACACGTTAACTCCATGGGGGACAGGAAGCAGTGAGGAGGAGAGGGGGATGCCTGGCTTCCCTGGAGCAGCAGATCTCTGTGGTGGGGCTGGAATCCCACCAGCCAGCTGACCAGCCAAGAGAACCTTTCCTGTTAACTTCCATATTGCCAGTCTCCATTTCCATCTTCATCACTGAAAAGATCCTTCTGTCTTTACCTTTGGCCAAGCAATGGATTTGACTGAAAGATGTGCCAAAGGCTCTGCTGCTGAAGTTCCTTCCCCAGTGTCACCCCCGAAGGGTGTCCCTGGTGCTGCTCCCTGCCTGGAGGGGCTGTGGGCTTCTGGGTCTGCAAGGACCTGGGTGGAGGAGCTCAGGTCGTGGTGGAGTTGGACAGGCAGGAGGGTCAGGAGGGAGCTGCTGCCTCTGCACGTGTTATGGTGACTGCTGCTGGCACCAAAAGCAGTCCCAGCTCCCCTGCACACTTAAATCCATCGTTCAACCTCAGCATTCCTTTCATTGCTTGGATTTGGCTTTTTGTGGTGCAAAGCTCTGCTCGACTTTCGATACGCCTGTGAGATTTCCAGCCTGCTGTGCTGCAAACTTTAAGCCACAACCCTGCTGCCTGCCTGCCTTCCTTCCTGTGTTGCACCTCTCGATGTACTGGAGTGAATTCTCCCTCATCCAGCTGTGTGTTCTCCTTTTCTGACTCGGCAGAGTCAGACAGGGCACACTTCTGCTTTTGCTTTTTCTCTTCCTCCCCTTCTCTCCTCCAAAATGAAACTGCTGCTGAAACACAAGCCTTCAATCTGGCCATGATGCAGCATAAAACTCGTCTGTGAGTATTTCCCCTTGGCTGTAATTAGTTTTTGTGTTCAAGAAGCAATTTTAAACACTCATCCAGAGCCATTACAATGGAGCATCTGTGTGAGGACACGGTTTCTGCAGCTGAGGAGCAGAGGGGCCGCTGGGACAGAACCAAAGGCAGCTTCTCAAGTTAATTGTAAGATTTTATTGGTGTTTCACTCCACTGCTCAGGGGTTTCTCGTGCGAATCAATGGCAGACTGCCTGATTTATGTGTGAGCCCTGCTTGAAAAGCAGCCTGGATTGATTTGCTGACAGTGCACGGGGAAAGGTGACCCTAATTTGGGACTTTGGTCACAGGCCTGTTGGGACAGGGGGGTGCTGGAAACTTGGGAAAATGGAACTGCAAGTTTTTGCTTTGGCTTGAAAGGTTCCCTGTCCCTTAATTTGGGGTATGGGGAGCTGTTTGGTATTCTAAAAGATGTCAGTGAGATGTTAAAACCAGTCAAAGTGGGTTTTATCTGAAATGTTTGTTCCTCTAAGATTTCCTAAGCAAATCCTGCAACTTTGTTGTTGGCCAGTGTTGAATTACTTGATTAGTGCCCTGATTAGTCTGATGAGTCTCTTTTCCTTCTCTGTGTTTGTGTTAATGACCTCAGTCCTTCGCTGAGCTTGCGGGTGAAACAGTAAATAATTCAAAATAGAGCCTTGCTGGAGAGACCTTCCTTAACTAAAATGAGACCAAACTGGATGGACAATGAATGCTCAGCCAGAGACACATTTGGATGTGGAACAGGGCTGCAGAATAGCTGTGGCATAGACCTGATAGCAGACAACAAGCACTTAGAAAACAATCCCATGGCTTTTCCTCCATTTTCCCCATAAAAACCCCCAGTGCCTTCATCTGAGCTCAGTCTCTCCTGGCTTGATCCTCCCCTTGGGCTCTGGGCATCCCTTAACCGAGGCTGTGAGACACTCTGGGGACAGTGCCAGCAGCGGGGGTGTGGAGGTGGCAGCCGTGGCTGGGTGTCACAGCTGCCACCTCCAGCCCCAGAGTCACAACCACGTCCTCTCCCCGTGGGGACAGTGACAGTGGCCAGAGCCTGGGGCTTCCTGCTGACTCAGCACTGGCCTCCTGCTGTGCCACTGCTGTCCCTGTCCCTGACCGCGGGGAGCAGCTCTGCACCTTCACCCCTTTTCCAGCTGGAACTCGTTCTCTGCGTGTGATTTCCTCCGTGCTGAGCCTCCGTCTCGAAACTTTGGAGTGTCTGTCACGCTTTGATCTGGAATTCTCAGTGATTCAGGGTAGGGATTGACAGGGCAAGCCGGGGTTACCAGCGAGAGCCCAGGCGATTTATAAACCTCCTCTGCCCAAAATCAGCCAGGGCCTTTTCTCCCACACTCTCTTTGAAAAGATTGGCTCCTCTTTGTAGGCTCCAAAAGCTGGGCTTAGTCAGATGTTCCTCAAATGCTGCTGGGGAAGGGGGGCCAGGGCGGGCTGGCTCCTCGCTCATGATAAGCTTTTCTATATATAAAACTGCGTGGCTGGCTGCTGATAGCGCTAATGAAGGGTTCTGTTAACTGTTTCACACATCAGCAGCAGGTACAGGAGGTGTCACTTGCTCTCCCCAAGTCGTTTTGCTAATTGAGAGCAAGTTCTTAATTGCATGCACTCAGCCCTGCATTGCAGAACCGCTGCTGCCGCAACCCCGAACGTCAGCGGTGAGGAAATGGTGAAAGAGGCCTGAAGAAAAGGGAATAAGTCCAAGCCCAACTGCAGGGGAGAAGTAAAAATACCCCACAAACTGAAAAGAGTCAGTTCTTCCTGCAAAAATGTCACACAACAGAGATTCACCTCAGGGGATTGATTACACGAACCTGCGGAAATATGGGGATTTAAATACTGCAGGCAGCTAATTCAGCTCTTCCTGGAGCTCAAGAAACATCCTTGAGCTCCAGGAATACTTTTGCTGCTGGCTGAGAACGGCACCTGTGCGTGGAGTCACCTGCTGGCAGCTGGCGTGGGCCACCGAGCGTGGACAGGGGGCAAGGTGAGCTTAGAGGGGTGGGACACTGGAATGGCAGCAGGTGGAGGGCTGGTGGCATCCAGCTCCAGGATTTGCTGTCCTGCTTTTCAAGTTCTGCCTGTTCTGCTCTGGTGGAAGCTGTACAGTGGGGTTGGGGCTCAGATCTGGCATTTCAGAGCAGGGTTGTCACTGCAGCCAGGAGCTGTCCCCTCAGAGCTGCAGTTTGCTGGCTGAGGCACAGCCGGGCACCAAGTAAATTCTGTCTGGGACTGAAAAGAGAAGAATCGGCTTCTCATGAATTTTGTGGTTTCTGAGAAGGCTTCTGGTTGTGTGGAGTTGGTGTCGTTCTGCTTTGCAGGTGCCCCTTTATAGGGGATGGCCGAGCGTGGTTGGGTTCTGTGTCCCTGAGGGGAATGTTCTGAAGGGCTCCATGTGTGACTGCTGAAGGTGGGTGAAGGAACAGATGGAAAAGTGATGGATTTGCTCTCCTCATCAGCAAAGGACGGATGGAAAGGCTCCTGCCCTGCCTGGGATGAGCAGGGAACGGGCAGCCAAAGCCGCCAGAGCCCCGTGGTGACGTGGGTGCAGGGATGGGACTCGGGCTGAGACAGGGGAAGGACAAACTGGCTTTTGGATGGAGTTGGGTGTTTTCAAACTGGGGTGGCCTCTGTGAAATTCGGCTCTGGGAACAGGCTGGAGCCATCCCTGGCTTTGGGAGGTTGTGAGGGGCAGGAGGTGTTGAGTGAGGGGGAAGAGGCCAAGCCATGACAGGGGTGCTGAAGAACTGGAGATTGGGATGAGCAGTTCAGACCAACCTGGCAGGAACGGGATAGGTCCTGGCTGTGGTGAGGGATTGGCCTTGGGGACTCGTCAAGGACCTTTTTCCAAATGAGCATTTTCCAGCTCTATTGGTTTTATTTAGAATTAATCCTCTTGCACTTGTGTAAGCACCTAAATAAAACATGACTCAATTAATTACACTGAAATCATGAGACTTTACACTTCACTTTAGGTAGGAGTTATTTTATCTCCCTCCTTAATAATTAAAGCCTCAGTTCAGGACACAACACGAATGAATCTTTAGAAAAGATATGATTAGGGGACTTTAAATTAACCTACTTATTTGCATTTGGGGTTGTTTTTTATAACGGAAGGAACTAGAGGAAATTTGTTAAGATTTTTGGGAATATTTAAACAATTTTCTATACATCAGGTAAGAAATAGTGAAATAATATCCTCACTGTGTTGACTTTGGAACTACATGATCACTTCAGAAATGCACCTGCTGAGTTCTGCAGGATATTTCCTGCAAAAGGTGGTCAGGAAAGTGCAAAAAAATGGCTGAAGAGTTCTGAAAAAGTGTGTGAGGGTAAATGTACATCTGTGAGAGAACGCATTAGTCATCCTGACCTCTTTTATTGCAGCGTGAAAACAGAGCTTTGAGTTGGAAAACATTTTTCATCTCTCTCTCTCTCTCTGAAGTAGTTCCTTCCATTTTTTTGTGTGCTGGTCACCCTGTGCTGGGCACTGGGGAGGCCACGCCTGCAATTCTGGGGTCAATTTTGGGCCCCTCAATTCAGGACAAAAGACGCTGAGGGGCTGGGCCATGTCCAGGACAGGGAACAGAGCTGGGAAGGGGCTGGAGAATTCCTGAGGGAGCTGGGAAAGGGGCTCAGCCTGGAGAAAAGGAGGCTCAGGGGGGCCCTGGTGGCTCTGCACAAGTCCCTGACAGGAGGGGGCTCAGGGGGGGTCGGGCTCTGCTGGCAGGGAACAGGGACAGGAGGAGAGGGAACGGCCTCAGGCTGGGCCAGGGGAGGCTCAGGGTGGACATTGGGAACAATTTCCTCCTGGAAAGGGCTGCCCAGCCCTGGCACAGCTGCCCAGGGCAGGGGTGGAGTCCCCACCCCTGGAGGGATTTAAAATCCGTGTGGTACCTGGGGACATGGGGCAGTGGTGGCCTTGGCAGTGCTTGGACTCTGTCTCAGGGAGCTTTCCCAACCTGAAAGTTTCCATGATTCTGTGACTGAGTTTTTTGATCTGACAGCTGCCTATTCCAAGCCTGAGCTGTGTCGTTTCAGATACGACATCCCAAGATCTTCACAGCCCTTGCATTGCTTCATTCAGAGCCACTCAGGCAGGGAAAACAAACCTCTCCTCTTTTTTCCCCTTCATTCCCAGAGCTGTGGGGCTGCAGATAAGCCAGATGTGCAATACATGATCAGGCAATGTAGATTTTTCCCAAATTAAGGCTGCAGCGTTCACTACGCTCCTGGTTTTAAAAACATCTAAGCCAACCCTGGTTTTAATTCAGTTTATCCCACAGAATATCAACACGACTGTTTTGATGAATCCTGGTGAGCAGTGGTGCCAAAGAACACAAGGAACCAGAAGAAAAGGGATCCCTGTCACACTCAGTGCTGCTGCCCATGGACTAAATGGGGTTGGGAGGGACCTTTGAAGGTCCAGCCCATCCCTCTGGCCCAGCCCATCCCATCCTGGCTGCATTTGTAGAATCCCATAGATGGAAAAATTCCCCCACCGCTTTTCCAGTGGGAAATGTCACTTGGGAAGGGTGGCCTGTCACCCCCAGTGTCAGCACTGCCAGTTAATCCTGGCTGCAGCACTTAATGCAGGGCTTAATCTGCTGCTGCCAACCCGTGATTTATATTCCCGGGAGATCCCAGCCTCACTAATTGAAATGGATTGGAACTCGTGTTCTCCGTGATAGGCTGGGCTTGGAGACTCAGGATGCTGGGAAAGACACGCAGAACACAGAACTGGGTAGAATTTAAAAATTGGTATTACAAAGGTGGTAATTCTTGTCTGTATTCGGGTGTTTCTCTTTAAACATCATTTTTTGGAACAAATAATGGATTTGCCCCATCTGCTGACCTCCTCTCCCATGGAAATCAAGGCAAATATAATAATTTGTCCACCCGAATTAGGCACAAAGTGACTAAATAAGTAAGACAGTCTATCAAGCTTGATTATTCCAAATGGAAATTGATTTTATTCAGTTAATTGGTGCTTTGCCTCACTTGGTCTCTTACGTGTAAATGATTATTCTGATTTGTAATTTTTTAATCTAATTATTGCCATCTATTTGAAATGATCTTTACTGAGGGTATTTGTGTAGAATACATGAGGAATTTTTACAGTCAGATATAATTTTGTGGGCAGTTATATTAAATTAGAGATCATTATAAAATTAGATATTTATCCCTTAAATTCTCTTGTTATTTCTGAAGGGGTTGGAAACAAAGCTTGCCTGGTTTTTATTTGTACAATACCCCAACAGTGAGTGTGCTGTAAACAGTCCCATTAAAAAATTATGGGGTTTATGGTGAGATTTAATGCTCATCACAGAGCATTTTCTAAATTATCACGTGGCTGAATTTTGAGGAATATTTCCCAGGTGGAGAGATCCCTTCCTGAGCTTCTTGCTGGGCTGCACTGAACACGTGCACAAACATCTCCACAAATATCTCAAGTCCATTTTTTTCCCCCTTTCTGGATTTTAGGACATCCTGAGGCTCTGAGGAAGAATTACAAGGATTCAAAAATAAGAAAATGAAAACTCGATCTGTTTGGGTTTTTTTAAAGCTTCTGAATGTCAAAGCTGGTCAAAACATGGGACTTGATCTTCTGGGAGCTGGCTTTGGGGCTCAATGTCTAACTCCAGGTGCCAGATCCTGCGGAATGGTTCCCCCAAGGAGGAGGAATTGGGAAAGGCTGATTGCAGCCGATGGCCCGCGCAGGGTGGGGTGTCCCTGGCGAGCTGGGGGCAGGAATCCGAGGTGCTGCTGCTCCACAGGCATGGTGCCCAAGGTGGGGATGGGGATGGAGGGCCTGGGGGTGGTCGGAGGGGTCTTTGTGTCTCGGCACTCCCTGGAGCTGTTTGTTCATTTTCCTTGGAAAAACACAAGGTGAGAAGGGTTCAACTCCAGCTGGACGGGGCTTGGAGCAGCTTGGGCTGTGGAAGTTCTCCCTGCTCGTGACAGCAGTGGAATGGGATGGGCTTTAAGGTCCCTCCAACCCAAACCACTCTGGGATTCCATGATTCCATCTTGATGCTGATGCCTTAGGTTTTGATTTCTATATTTTTCAAATCCTGTACTGCCCAGTGTGTAACTCTGAAGTTCCTTGTAGCTCGTGAGCTGCTCTCTTAGGCCAGACAGACACAACAAAGCCTCTCTGAGCTGTTCAAGGACACTCGGGCTGGCCTAGGCCCAAAGGTGTAAACTGGGACCATGAGAGAGGTGGAGAAATTGAAGAGAGCTGAAGTTTTAATTGGTGAATTTATGCTGAGATGCAAATGGACCAAACCTATAGCAGTGTCAAGAACTCGTGACTCATTGTCCACCTTGGGGTCCATTTTATGGAAGCAGCCTCTGGCTCCCCAGGGTGTGCGTTGAAGGCCTTCAAATAAATCCCTGCCTTTATCCCCTTACTCCTGTCTGGTCTCTGTTTCTCGGTGGCTGGGAGAAGGCATCAATGCAAGTTCCTAATTTGATGTGGAAGAGGGAGGAGCACTTCTCTTTCCAGTTATTTGTAAACACATAATTCAGCGGAACGGTTTTTTTGGGAATGCTGCGGTATCGATTGCTTACCCTGGTGACATAATGGGGCAATAAAGCCCTAACCATGAACGAGGTCAAGGCAGAGCAATTCCAGTTAAACTGTAACCTGGCAGTGCCTGGGGTGGGTCGGCAGGCACAGTCCCTGGCTCTCCTGAAGCCACAGCTTGAGGAAAAAGAGAACAGCTGCAATCAGCCCGGCTGGAAGTGGGAGCAGCTCCTGGAGCCTGGGATTGCAGCCAGGAAGGAGCTGCCGGGCTGGCTGACCTGCTCCAGGTAGGGGAACCTCCAGGCAGCTGGAAACACGGGCACTGGGCCTGGAGATTGTTATCAGGGACTCCCAGAATGGCTTGGATTGGGAGGGACATTAAATCCCATCCCATTCCATCCCCTGCCATGGGCAGGGACACCTTCCACTATCCCAGGCTGCTCCAAACCCTGTCCAGCCTGGCCTTGGGCACTGCCAGGGATCCAGGGGCAGCCACAGCTTCTCCAGGGAATCTTTACAGGGACCAGCAGTGTGTTGGGGTTTATGGTGGAAAGCAGGAAGAGCAAAAGAAGAGGCAGAGCAAGGGGAGAGCGTGGCTGTGTCCCCTCGTTCCCTTTTTGGTGTTTCTGTTGGGGTTTTTTATTAAACTGTCACATTTTTGTAGTAAGCACTTGCTCATGGTGTGGCCAATGGCTTTGTCAGCCTACAGTGACAAGGCTTGCATGTCTCTCATCTTTAATTCTGTTTTCTGAATTGGTGCTGCTTATCCTTGCAAATATGAGTTTTATAGCACTGAGAGTCTGAGGCATGACCTGAGCTCTGGGATTTGAAAGCCTGGGGGAAAACACAAATCCCAACAGTCTCTCCACTCTCCTCTGTGTTACCTGAGGTGTTTCTCTGATTTTTTCCTGCTTTAGGAGGATGCAAGGGATGGGTATCAATTTAACCTGCTCTGAAGCAGCTGGTGCATCCTTGGAAAAAGGAGCGGGGCTCCCGATCTGGAGCAGGGCCACGTGACACCACGGAGGTTTCGTTGGCCTATTTTCTCAAAGCCCAGGTTTTACTCTTAAGCTGTCAGGTCAGATGAGGATTCAGTTCTGCGGCCAAAATAGAAATTAGCCATGTGTGGTAATCCATTAATCCCTGGAAATAATGCCATTTATTCAGGTTTTGGGGAGCTGGGCTGGCCTCGTGGCACCTCCTTGGGCTGCACAAGGAGCGACCGTGGCGATCCTGGGAGGAGCTGTCCAGAGGTGTCACAGGCTGCCCTGATTCCTCAGCTGATCCCTGTGGAATTGCATTTCCACTCCAGCTGCTCTGCTTCCTTGGACAGAGATGCTGTGGCTGCCCCTGGATCCCTGGAAGTGTCCCAAGCCAGGATGGAAATGGTTTGGAGCAGCCTGGGACAGTGGGAGGTGTCCCAGAGTAGTAATGAACTACAGAAAAAAATCAGTGCATGGAGTTAAAGCCGAAGTGCCTGAGCCATTCAGAATAGAATCATGGAATCATTGATGTTGGAAAAGGTTTCCAGGATCATGGAGTCCAAGCTGTGCCCAGTCCTCACCTTGTCCCCAGCCCAGAGCTCTGAGTGCCCCATCCAGGCCTTCCTTGGACATGCCCAGGGATGGGCACTCCAAACCTCCCTGGGCAGCCCCTGCCAAGGTTTGAGCACCTTCTCCATGGAGAAATTCCTGCTCATGGCCAACCTGACCCTCCCCTGGCCCAGCTTGAGGCCAGTCCTCTCTTCCCTTTGCTGTTTCCCTGGGAGCAGAGGCCGACCCGTGCACATCCAGGGAATAAAGGCTGGGTGCAGTAGGATCTAAGTGGATAAATGCACTGAATCCCTGAGTGGTTTTAAAGCATTTCCTATTTCTTTTCCAGGAGGGACAGCAGTTGCCCTACAGCAGAGCTGTGTAATAATAACAGTTGGTCTCTCCCTGGATCTTTTCCTTTCCACTTTTATCAACAAGAGGCTTCTTTCGTGGCACGTGGTTGTCCTTCCTTGTTCAGCCGTGCTTTTCTCCCTGCCTGTTCTCCCGGGAGAGTTGTTGCTATTTTTTCCTTCTTGTTTTACCAGACATTGTGCCTTTGTGAGGAAGGCAACGTGGGAAATGCTGCTGTGCCTGCAGCAGAGGAGTTTTTGGTTCAGAAAATGGTTTCGTTGCAGGCCTGTATGTGAGGGCCATAAATACAAACATAGAGTGAAGTTCAGGGTGTTTTTGTGGGGTTGCAACTTGCTCACCTCCCCATCCAGCCCAGTGAAGAGAGTGACAGGATGAGAGGAAACGGCCTCAAGCTGTGGTGGGAAAGGTTTAGATTGGAAATTAGGGAGAATTTCTTCATGGAAAGATTGGTCCAACCCTGGCACAGCTGCCCAGGGCAGTGGTGGAGACCCCATCCCTGGAGGGATTTCAAAGCCACGTGGATGTAGCACTTGGGGACATGGGGCAGTGCTGGCCATGGCAGTGCTGGGGAATACTTGGATTTGATGATGTTAAAGGTCTTTTCCAACCTTAATTCCATGATTCTCTATGTAGTGCTTGGCCAGGCTGAGCATCCTTTGCATCCACCTCTGTCCTGCAGCTCCTGTTTTTCCTTGGAGCTTTCCTCTTCCTCTCTTTAGGAGCTGGAAATGCAAAGGGCTTTGGCCAAAAACAAGCACTCCAAATTTGCATAATCTTTGTCGCTGTGTGTATTTCTGATAAGTTGTGGGATATCACAGAGTGTTCCAGCCACACTTTATCCCATCCCAGAGAGCAGATCCCGGGGCTCTGGCAGGGAATTGGCCTCTGGAAAACCCTCCTGACAGGGGTTTGGAGAGAAGCGCTGCTGTTCCTTTCGCTTTCTGGTCTCCTGGAAACCTCCCAGCAGCTCCAGTTGTTCTGTGGGGTTTTTTTAAGGAGCTGGATGTATTTTAAGGATGAGAGAGTGAACTCAGCACTGCCTTGGAAAATCAGAATTGATTACCCAAAATTGCAGTGGGTTTCAGCAGCCTTTGCTGAGGGTGGAAAGCATCTCAGCATTCAGCACCTCTTCCCTGTTAATTCCACTCTTATCCTGGTTTTATTCCACATTTCCAAATCCTCCTTCCTTTCCCTTCCCTTCAGTTTCCATTAAGTGCTGCCGTGTGTCCCGAGCTCCATAATTATAAATATAATATAATTATAAATCTTTAATTTGGGACGTTTATGTAAAGGCAGAAACGATGCAGGCACAGTTTGCAGTGAGGCGTTAAACACAAATTAATTGTCTTATCCCAGCAATGGGATTGGGAAAAATGGGACTGTAAAACCCCAAGAATGGGATTAGATTGTAAGACATTTAGTCTGCTTAAATTATAAATAGCAGTAGAAGGAATTGAAGGAGTAAATTAGTAGGAAGCTGGACTGGGGATAAAAAATTAAGAAAATAAACTTTGATGCTAATAATACTCTTTATTATTCTTTTTTCACTTATTATATTGGAGAAAAAAATCATTGAGCTTCCCAGCTGTGTATCCAGGGAATACCAGGTGTGTGCTGGGTTTGAATTGACTCTGGGGCGTAGGACCAGGCTTTGGAGAGGCTGGGAATGACTGGGAATATTTCACTTCTGAGTAACAGCTGTGAGAGCGGCGAAAAGGGGGTGTGAAAGTTACTGTCACGGGAGATTTTTCTGTATTTGAGCTTATCCAGGGATTATTTCTGGTGGATTATCCCACTTTACAGGGAAAAGCAGGATTTTCTAATGGTTATTTTAATGACTGCCAAGTTCCTGGGGTTTTTAGTGTTGGTTGTTAGGCAGGGCTGTGTAACACCCTGTGGAAATTGTACTGTTAAATTCAATATATTACAGAAACAGGGAGCTCTGGTGAGCAGCATTTCCAGGGATATCATTTTAGCAGTGGCTGCAGAGCCACCATCTGGATAAACCCTGCCATTTGTGGAAGGCACAAAGTAAAGGTGGTGTGAAAATATTTCTAAATCAAGCAGGACTGGGCTAATGGCTGAGACAGCAGCCTCTCCTAATTAATCTGTTCATTAGGGACTGGATAAATAAACAGCAAATTCGTAACAACAGTTATTTTCCACCTCGATTTAGAGGGATTGGAGTATTTCTAGACCAGTTTATTTAGCTCCATCTGTGAATTTCCCTGCATTAAGAGACAGCTCATTCTCATCACACCTTTCCTGTAACTTTCTTCACACTGGAAATGATTTTCTGGTCTCACAAACCCTGGAATTCTGTGCTTGGAAAGCAGACTCAGCTGGGGCCCACATTCCCCCAAGGAATTCATCCATGGAGCACCTCACCTGTGGCTGAAGGGGTCAGGTGGGATAAGGAACCTCTGAAAAGTGTGTGTTAAAGGGATTTGAAACTTTCCTGTGTTTCTGGTCTGCTTGCTGGTGTAAACTTTTCCTCTTTGTTCTGATGTTTCTTATCTCTGGGAATGACCCCCAGGCTCGTTGCCTCAGTGTCCTCAGATGCCTTTTTCTAACGGATGGAGTTTTTGCCCTGATTTCTGAGGTTGTCTTTGAGCCATGGCTGATTGTCGCCATTCTGTCGTTGGATTTAACACCTCCTTAAGGAATTTTTAGTGTGCACAAGTGGCATTTTCCTCTTCCTTCTGCACCAAAACTCAGTGCTAAGGCCATGGGAGAGTATAATCAAGGTTTAAATAAATTTCAATTTCAACCAAATACTGCTTTTTCTTTTCCCTTCCTTCTACCACGAGGAGAAAAACCATAAGATTGATTTGACCTGAAAATTTACCTTTCACTTTGCTTTCCTCCAGGTCCAGGATGGAACATTCCTGCCCGCTCCTGCTGCTCTGTGTTAGTTTTATTCTTGCCCAAGCTCTGCCACCCAACGGAACTGAACTGCCCAAAACAACCACAACAACCAGTAAGGACGTGGTCTGTGGGGTGGGATGGGCGTGGGCTCGAGGGAGGTTTCCCTGGTGGCACAGTCCAGGATGTTCTTGCAGGACTTTGACCCCACTGGCGCAGCTCTGATGGTGCCAGGTGCCCTCCGGGGTTGGTCACCACGTCAGTGGGGTTGGGGTTTCACTTTCTCTTTGCCACGGATGGGCAAAGCCAGGGCAGCTTTGGGAGAGGTGGAGGAGCACAGAGAGTCTCCTGTGAGGTCTGCACGGCCCAGGAGCTGCCCCTGGGATGTGGACACGGATAACAGGGAGTAAATTTTCCTTGGGCAACAAGAGGAATGTATTTAAACAGCAGGAGTGTGTCTGGGAAAACACAATAAGAAGTTCTCACACCTGCCAGGTTCAGCAGAAAGGAGGGAAAAGACCTTTTATTATTTACATATGTCACATCTTATACAATTCCCAACTCCACAAGGGATTGGAGGACATGTCACTTCCTTCTCAATCCCACTGGAGAAGAAAGGTGCTCATCAAAGTTCTCTTATCACAAAAGGAATGAAAAACAGAAAATACCATTAAGTAAACATTGGCTATTATTTACATGAAACTGTGAGAAAGAATCTGACTCCAAGGTTAAAACAGAAGGCTTTAGCAAAAACCAGGGCAACACAGGAGGAACCTTTACACGAGTTCTGTGTTTTCTCCTGCAAAGTCTCGAGGAGGGGGTGAAGTGCAGGTGTCCTGTGTGAGGTCCTGTCAGGTGAAAAACAGGAGAGTGTTGTTCCTGGAGCTGAGAGCAATCTCCTCCTCTCTGAGCCACCACAGCACCTTTTATTCATCCTCGTTTCTGTTTGCAGGAGTTCTTCCTCTTCAAGCCCTCCCACAACCACATCCTAACATGTGACAGTGCTGGGGCTTGTTCCAGGGGAACAGGGTTTTAGGAGGAGGTGCGCAAAGCCAGGTTGGATGGGGCTTGGAGCACCCTGGGACAGTGGAAGGTGTCCCTGCCCATGGAAAAGGGAGGGATGGGATAATCTTTGATGTCCCTTCCAGCCCAAGCCAGGCAGATACAGCTGCTGATGTCCCATATAAACAATGTGACCAAGCCTTGACGACTGTTCGGGTGACTGTTGTTGACACCCAGGGTTTATAGGAGCCTGATTTGTGCTTTGTTTGCTTTTACTCTGCCTGTGAACTCTACACCCCTGGGGAAGGAGAGCCAGGCACCAGTCAGATGCCAGGCTTGGCTCGTGGCCCCTTGGATTGCTTTGGTTCTTGGTTGTAGCAATTTAAATGGAAATAGGGGAGAGTTAGAAGGGATATTGGGAAGAAAGTGAGGGTGGGCAGGCCCTGGCCCAGGGTGCTCAGAGCAGCTGTGGCTGCCCCTGGATCCCTGGCAGTGCCCAAGGCCAGGCTGGACACTGGGGCTGGGAGCAGCCTGGGACAGTGGGAGGTGTCCCTGCCATGGCAGGGGTGGAACAGGATAATTTTGAGGGTCTTTCCGACCCAAACTTGTCTTTGATTCGCTGCTGATTTAGGTGTGAGCATTTGCCTTCTCCAGAATCCGAGGGCAGGGTGGGTGCAGCTCTTCTGGGCACTCCCAGAGCTCGGAAGGGGAAGGGGAGGTTGGGGGAACAAGGGGCTCCACCACCAGCAGTGCCAATCTCAGTGTGGCTGTGCTTAGTGCTTCCAAAAGAACCAAATTATTAACAGAAATGGAGCTTTAGCCGAGTGTAAATTTGCTAATTAATTGGTTTGCTGAAGCACTGTCAGCCCCTGCATCTTGTCTGGCACCTGGAGCTGTAGAAAAACAAGTTACTAATATTGGGCTGAATATGCAAGAATATGGGAAAGGAGAAGGGGAAGTCACTTGTTGGTTTTATCACTTCCCAGAATTTTAATAACATGAGAACAAAGGGAGTTTTGCTATCAGTGTTGTTCATCTTCAGTGATTAGCTCGAAATTGTGTTGAATTTAAGTCTGATAATATGGATAAGAGTAATCTGATCATCCCTATTTTTAATTAAATCTTAATTTCAGTGATTATGATTCAGAAATGATTGGTGTGACTAAACTGGTTTTCTGAAATATCAAAGCCTTCCTGACTGTGCAGTGAGGAAGAGTTTTGTCTGACAGACAAGTAGGTGCACACTGAAAATACATTGCTGCAGAAAGAGTTCTGAGATAATAGGATTATCTTATAAATTTGGTAGCCTTTGAACTAATACCGTATTTTTAAATACAAAAATAAAGATTTTTTGATTGAAGCATAAAGAAAACTCCATTTAACAGACTGTAGAAAGAACGAAAAGATCCTCAAAATACCCAGCTTTCCTTTTGCATGCTAATTTGATGAGTGATCCCAAAAGATAAGATGCTTTTGATCCTGAAAGGAATAGATATAAATGATTTCATGTCGTTATTTGAGTTGCCTCGATTTTTTACAAGATTTGCTGAACTAGAATGTCAGCTTTATTCTTATTTAAACCACGGTTACCTTGGCTGGATGGGTCGGTTTTTAGCACTGCTGCCATTTTACTTCCTACAAGAGCACCATGAAATTGCTGCCATGAAATTGCTACCTTGAAATTTCCCTTCCAGAAAATGAGAATATCCTGGGGTTTATTGCACTGCCATTTACTGGAAAGTTGCCCTGATATTTACTCCAGGTATTCAACTGTATTAAACAAATAACAAACCACAGAATGGTTTGGCTTGGAAGGGACCATCTAATTCCAGCTTCCAAGCTAATATTTATTAGGATGTACATAAATAAATGTATATTTCCAGTAGAGACAGCTTAATGCTCTCAGATCCTTGTTCCAGCCTGTTTATTTGTGATATTGTCCATGACATTCCCATAACTCCTGGTAATTCAAATATTTGTAAATTCTCCAGGATTAGTCATGGACAGGATTGTTTTACTTCCTCTTGTATTTTTACTTGCTGAGTATTTGAAATGTGGAAGCAGCCTGGGAGTTGCAGTTGTAAACCTTTAAATGCCTTTCCAAAAGTTTACATTCCACTGGTGTTTACTCCACGAGCGTCCATGGGGTTTGTGCCTTTGAGTCCTGTAATTCCTGTCCACCCCCGATGTGGGAACGTGCAGAGGGAATGGATTTATCAGAGGAGTTGCAGGTTAAAAAGCAGGAAATGGGGCAGCTTTTGGGGCTCCTGTTTAGTGCTGGTTTCAACTTCCTAAAAGTCAGTGGGAACCCGAAAATAAGATTATTCCTCACTCTGGAGAGACCCCACCCAGGACACCGTGTCCAGCTCTGGGGTCCCCAGCACAGGACATGGAGCTGTTGGAATGAATCCAGAGGAGGCATCAAAATGTTGAATGGGATGGAGCAGCTCTGCTGGGAGGAAAGGCTGGGAGAGTTGGGGTTGTTCACCTGGAGAAGAGGAGATTTGGGGTGACCTCATTGTGGCCTTGCAGAGCCTGAAGGGGCTCCAGGAGAGCTGGAGAGGGTCTGGAGACAAGGAATGGGGGGACAGGACACAGGGAATGGCTTTAAACTGAAGGAGGGGAGATTTAGATGGGATCTTGGGCAGGAATTGTTCCCTGGGAGGGTGGGCAGGCCCTGGCCCAGGGTGCCCAGAGCAGCTGTGGCTGCCCCTGGATCCCTGGCAGTGCCCAAGGCCAGGCTGGACACTGGGGCTGGGAGCAGCCTGGGACAGTGGGAGGTGTCCCTGCCATGGCAGGGCTGGCACTGGATGGGTTTTAAGGTCCCTTCCCACCCAAACCATTCTGTGACTCTGAAATATCCGGGAGGCACCCAGAGGTGGGACTTCCCTGCGAGACTCATCGTGGTTGTCTCACGGAAAAAATGAGGCAGCATCAGAAAACTGAATTATGAAGATGGAATCTGGCTCATTTTGCTTGGTATTTAAATGCCAGAGGGATGCTCTGCTGGTAGACACTCAATTCCAAGAATTAGTTTAAAAGCAGAACTTCAGAAAGAGGTGGTTTCGGGTGGGGGGTTGGGCTGGTGACATTTAAAGGTCCCTCCAGCCCAGACTGCTCAGTGACTCTGTGCCTGCAGTGCCAGGTGGGCTGTGCTGGCTTTGCCTGAGTGGGATTCAGCTCGGAGATTTTAAACTTGCATTTACTGCTGCTTGCCTCCTGTTTTCTGCTGCCCTGGGTGCTGCTTTCCCTGCCCTACCTGTCTTTTTTCCTCTGCCCTTCCTTTATTTAATGTTTCTCTTTGATTTGGGTTTGTGCTTCCCAAACAAATCTCCTGCTTATCAGCTGCTTCCTTTCTGCAGCCAAGGCATGGCAGGGTTGGGGTTTTCTCTTCCAAAACAAGGCTGAGAGGCTTTAATGTGGGTTTTGTCATATTCCCTGTTGGATGTTTGTTTGTGGTATCTCTGGTTTTTGAGAAGAAGATCAGGCCTGTGCATAAATAGAGTTGGTTTTGGTGGGATTTCTCCTGTGCTCAGATAAAGAAGATTTTGTTCTGTATCACTCACCAGAATAATTTCAGGGTTAGGGCAAACCTTGCCCTGCCAGCTTGCTTTTGTGGAGAGGGAAAAAATGTTTTCATCACAGTTTTATTCATGGGCTGTTTTACCCAAAAATGCAAAGGAGCTGATCCAAGGATGGAGAAAATCAGAGTTTGGGAAGGAGTGTGGAGGGCAGATCACTGATGTGCACACGCTGCTGTTAATTCTCTTTTTCCTTGGGGCTGACTTTGTGTTTGACACTCAGGGGAAGTGGGAACATGCCAGCCCTGGAGGAAATGGTGACTTCCAGAAAAGCCAGCAGCAGCAGGGATGGAGCCAGGGAGAACCCTGAGGCAGCCTTGGTGGGGGCAGGGGAAGCACAAGGGGCTGTCAGCACCCTCCTGGTGATAATCCTCCTCTCTGGTGAATATTAAAGTCACTTTTTCATTTTATCTCTAAAAAAATACCCTTGGGATGATCTTTGGCTGGCTCTGAGCAGAAATCCCAGTGGGTTTGGGGTAGGAGCAGCTCTTGGGGTGGGAGCAGAGGAAAAGTTTCCCTTCTGTGGAGGATTTGCCTCTCCTGCACCCATTTCCTGTGATGTTTCAGTCATCAATTTTTGAAGCTGTAGGGATTAAAAAAATTATTTCAGGCCTTTATTTCAGTCTCCCCTTCAAACCTTCTTTAATCTGGAGACAGTTGTGTTGGCCAGAGATGCCTCAACCTCTGAGTCTGCAGTGGCCTAAGCTCAGTTGTAACTTTCTCATGCAATTTTTGGGCTACATGTATAAATTTGCTGATATTAAAGAAAATACAGATAAAAAATGAAAGCACAGCGTGCCTCACTGACAGGCTCTGCAGGGATGAAGCCACTGGGGAGCAACTGCAAGGATTTGGGAACAGATGTGCCCAGGTATAAAGAAAAAGGGACTTTTTGTGGATTTTGACCCAATTTCCTTGCGAAATGGTAGGAGGAGAGGCGAGATCTTGGGGCAGAGAATTAAATCAGCCGTGGCAGGGGTGCTCTGTCCTTGACTGAAGAAATGGGGGCAATAATTTGGCAGAAGGTTCAGATTCTCTTCCCCCGGCTTGGATTGAGCTTTCAGTGTTTATGTGGGGATCAGTTCTCCAAAGACACCCCAAAAATGGTGCAGCAGTTCTGAGAAAGGAAGAGATGGGTGATTTTTCTTATTGTGTAATTGTCTGAGGGAAATTTTAATTCCCTTGTGATGAGAACTTGTTGTTTTCCCCCCCTCACATCATGGGACTTGTCACAGAGCTGAAGAGAACCAACACAAACAAACCCCTAAACCCTGGAGCACTCTGAGATCCTGAGGGTGACATTTCTAAACTCCAAGAGTGGGTGGAAGTGGCTGCATTTTGTCTGCGAGGGGCAAAAATAGGGATTTTTTGTGTTTGTTTGCCTGCCAGCCCTCGGCTTCCAGACGGAGTCACAAAACAGCACCCAGAAAGTGTTCTCTGGTGATTCATCTCCATCCAGACACTCCTTCCAAGAGTGATTTCCTGAAACCCTGCCAAGTCATGGCTTCTGATTACAATTTTGTCATGCCTGTCACTTTTATCTTTATACACCACTTAAATGTCATCTCTCATGCGTTTTATTGCCTCCCCTGGCTTTGGATTATGATCTTGGCTTACGAGACCTTCTTTCCCTGGGTGTCCCGAGCTCACCTGTGCCTCTGAAGGAATTTTTTCCCATGTCTCCATACCCTGGCTGAGCACCCAGAGAGTTTCCAGCTGCTCCCAAATGGTTTTGCAGCCATCAGTTCTGGGGAGTTGGTCGATCCGTGTGGATCCTTTCTGAGTTATTGCTGGTGCTACGTGCTCCTAAATGTTTTATTGAATCCCAGAATTGTTTGGGGTGGAAGGGACCTTAAAAATCACCCAGTGCCACCCCTGCCATGGCAGGGACACCTCCCACTGTCCCAGGCTGCTCCCAGCCCCAGTGTCCAGCCTGGCCTTGGGCACTGCCAGGGATCCAGGGGCAGCCACAGCTGCTCTGGGCACCCTGGGCCAGGGCCTGCCCACCCTCCCAGGGAACAATTCCTGCCCAAAATCCCATCCCTTCCATCTGTCAGCTCTCAAAGACCACTGTAGGAATGGTTAAAAAACCCATTAGAAGTGTGTGAATGTAGTTTAAAAGGGAAAAAAAATCCAAAATTCCGGCAGCAACAGAAATTGCCTTAATTTTGGAGTAATGGTTGTAGGGTTGTGTTTTGCTTGCTAAAGGTTCAGGCTGAGAGTTAGGCTTCCTTAAATAAACCATGTTGGGTTTTTAATGATTTGAATCTGTTGTATATTGAATAATTCAGCAGAACTAAAAGGTTACAGAAGCATAATGAAAGTGAAAGGTAAAGAGACACATCCGTGAACACTGTGAACAGAAGGGCAAGACTCAGGGTTTGCACCAGATATAACAAAGATGTTCTTTAATCGCCATCCTGAGAAAAATCTCATTATTCCCACTCGCTCTTGTATTTATGTAGAATTTGAGTGAATAAAATCTCTGTGAAGGGTGGCATTTTGGGGTGGTTTCTGTCTGGTTGAGAAGCAGCTGATGGGCATAAGGGCACTGCAGCAAACCTTGTAATGGGCTTCAGACTGGTCTTGGTACCTTCTATCTGTTCAACTTTCTCTGATTACAGGTAAATTTAAAAATATCCTTCATTTTCTCTGCAGTGGCTGGTTTGGTTGTGCTTTTGGGGGGAGGGGATTAAAAAATAATAAAAAAACCCTTTCAGTTTGAGCTTTGCCTGTGCCAAGTAATTGTGATGTTTTTAGTGAGGCAGATTATTGGGCAGAGTTTTTGATGCTCCAAGCACAGCTTTTGTGCCAGAGGAGCATCCATGTCTAATATTCCACATCCCTTGTGTTCCATGCCCAGACTCTACCGAGGAGAACAACTTGCACAAGGAGCTGCTGACTTCGCTGCTGATCCTGGTGCTGGTGGTCATCATTTTCGTGGTGCTGGTGGGGTATTTTTTCAGGTGGGTGTTTGTGGGGCCGGGCAGTGGCTCAGCCCCGTCCTCTGTGCCCTCCCACGGAAGCAAAAGGGGCGGCAGAGCCTCGGCACGGCACAGACGGGGCCGTGCCCGCCCCGCTCGCGCTGCCAGCATGAACAGGAACAGTTTCTCCAGAATTACATGGTTTGTAACGTTGGAAACGCTGCTTTCCTCTCAGCAGAGGTGCCCAGGCTGATGTGGTTTCTCTCTTCCAGGTTCAGGAGACACAGGAAGGCCGTGGTGAACTCCGGCGACAAAAAGATGCCCAATGGGATCTTGGAAGAACAAGGTATGGAGAGATTTGCTGTCAAACTCGTGGGTTTGTTTGGGTGTACCTCGGTCTGTAATCAACACTCACTCAATGTTTGCTTTTATTTCTAATATAAGTGAAAGGGTTGTTAGTAAAGAGAAAATAGCTAAAAAAAATACAACCACAAATGGTTTGGGTTGGAAGGGACCTTGAAGCTCATCCAGTTCCAGCCCTTGCCATGGGCAGGGGCACCTCCAGGCTGTCCCATCCAACCTGGCCGTGGAGTAGAGATCCATATTTAGAAATCCAAATTCAAGCAGTCTGTAGAAAATCTTACCTTTCGGTTGCTGGTATTAAATAAGTTTCACTTTAAGTTGTGATACAGCAAAAGTTCCTTTGTGAAACTTCCCTGGGCTCTTCGGAGATGTTTTAGCAGGATACCAGCTGAGATCCGGGTTTCTGACACTGATCCTTGGATTTGGAGAAAGAACTGCAGTATTTCTTCTTAAAATGGGGGAAAAAGTCCTTAACCCTTTGTGAACACCCTGGGTGGTTTCTGAACGGGAAGCAGGGGGTTGAGATGGGGCAGCTTTAAGGCAGAGGCACTGAAATAAAACCCTCTGAGGAGTTCAGAATGTTTCCCTGTGGCCTGAGTTGTGCTGGGTTTGTTTCCGCCCGCGGGGAGCCCTGGGCTGACTCCTCTGTGGGGCCCAGCTCAAACCCAGCAAACCTGGAGGGGCTGTGAAAGCTGTTTTAGCCACAAGCCAGAGTAAAATGACAAAGTTCAAGATGAAAATGAATCAATCTGTGGGTTTTGCCAGTTCCACTGGCTGTGTGTGAGGTGATGAGTGAGTTAAACAGGGTGGCAGTCGGAGGGAAAGTCAAAACCCCAAAAATACCCAGCAGCTTCCTGCCAGGCTGGTGCTTGTGCACAGGGGCAGCAGCTCCTCTTGGGGCAGTTTCTGGTGGCTGCCAAGTTAAAGATAAATTATTATTATTTTATTATTTTTATTATTATTTCCCCTTGAAGTGACCTCGCAGCATCCCTTTGGTGATAGTTGCCAAAAGCTGTCCCTGTCCTGTCAGCAGAAAGAACCTCCTCCTTTTCTCAATAAAACTTGGTCACTTTTTCATCCAGTGTAAATACAGAAATCATTAATTTCACCAATACTTGGCCTATGATTTGGGTTTTTATTTCCTTTAAATCACCTTTATTGCCCCAGACTGTCACGGGAGAAGCAGCTTTCAGCAGAAAGGTTAATTTGTAGCTGGAAATCTCTCTCTGGCCGTGCCTTTAACGCGTGCTGCCCTTGTCCTGACAGAACAGCAACGGGTCATGCTGCTCAGCAGGTCCCCCTCGGGCCCCAAGAAGTATTTCCCCATCCCAGTGGAAAACCTGGAGGAGGAAATCCGGATACGCTCGGCAGACGAAGGGAAGCTCTTCAGGGAGGAGTTTAATGTGAGTTTTTACACGTGGGCGGCCAAAAACGGGGGGAAAACCAAAATATCTGCAAGTATTGATAATTCTTGTGTTTGGTGCATGATGGGTGCTGTTCCTCCGGGCTCTGCCCTGGGTGGGGACCCTTCATCTGGATTAAACCTGGAATGCCAACTGCTTTTTGATGCCAAATTGTATTACATGGACTGTTTGCCTCTTGTTAACATTTAAAGAAGGTCTTTAGCGTTTGCCTGAAGCTGGAGGAGAGGACTGTTGAATATAAATCTCTTCAGCATTGGCTTTCATGGTGGTGTTGGAGGGGTTTTGGGGGATCTGGGTGTTTCACCTCTGTGGGAAATACTTAGAGGAGAGGGCACAGTGTGGCCTTAATATTGCCCTGGTGGGGGGTTGACTTCTTTTTTCCTGATAATTTGACTTTTTGCTCTTTGTTATCATCCCACCACTTCCCTCTTTGCTGCTCCCGTGCCCTGGCACAGAGTTGCTGGGAAGTGCCTCAGCTTTCAGGGTTTTCCTCCTGAGCCTGGCCTCGGTTTTGTGCCCAGAGCCTGAGTGTGGTGGCAGGGATGAGCTGTACCTGGGGTCTGGGCTGAGCTGCTGCAGGGCCACGTCCTGTGGAGAAACACAACACCAGGAGCCTGCATTTGGGGCCCTTTCCAGACTTTGGGTGACTTCTTCTCACTTCCCTCCACGGCAGAAGCGAAGCAGGAGTTGAAATGTCAAGCAGGGATTTGTGAGAGCCAATGCACGTGTTGATTAGGCAGGCTGTTGAGTTACCTTCTTAATTGGGAGCATATTTATAGCTGCACTTTGGTTGATGATAAATTTAAACCACAGAGTTTTGCCTTATCAGACAGGGAGCATTGTAGAAATCCTTATCAAAGCTGACAAAATGAAAGTGAGAGCCAGCTTGACAAGGTGCGTGCTGGTGAATTTTGTCTCTGCTGATGGATTTGCTCTGAGGTTCAGAGTGAAACAAACCATCTGTTTCAAGTTTTAAACCCCTCTTTGCTTCGGTGATTTTCTAGCCCATGCTGTGAGCGTGTGAGATTCTGTCCTCACCCAAAAAATGGGGGCCTGATCCCCAAAAATGAGCAGTGATGGGGTTAGGGGTTGGATGGGGTTGATGCTCGATGTGGTTTTGTTCCTGTGGCTGGAGGAGCTGTTTGCTCCGGGCTGAGAGGGGAAGGAAGGTGCAAAGGCAGCTGGAAATGAGAGTGGTTGGTGTTGGAGCATAAAGCTGCCTCACAAAGGTTTGTTATGCAGCCCTGGCAGGAAAAGGGGCTGATAACTGCAGAGCCTTCAGCACAGACACCCAGCACTCACATCCCCAGCACTCAGCCCCTGAGGTGGCTCCTGTGTCTGCCCCACAGAGCCACAGCTCCTAAATCCTGCAGGATTTGGATGTGTCCAGAGCTTCCCATGTGGCACAGCTCCAAAACCCTGCAGGATTTGGATGTGTCCAAAGCTTTCCACGAAGCCACAGCTCCTAAATCCTGCAGGATTTGGATGTGTCCAAAGCTTTCCAGGTGGCACAGGCCGTGGGGTGGGAGCTGCTGGGCTGGGCTGTGCTGGCCCCTGGCTGGCCCAGGGTGCCCAGAGCAGCTGTGGCTGCCCCTGGATCCCTGGCAGTGCCCAAGGCCAGGCTGGACACTGGGGCTGGGAGCAGCCTGGGACAGTGGGAGGTGTCCCTGCCATGGCAGGGGTGGCACTGAGTGGGCTTTAAAAGATCCCTTCCAGCCCAAACCATTCCCTGATTCTCTGGATCTGTGCCTCAGCCCTGCCCTGGGCGTGCTCCAGGGATCTGTGCCCGCTGCAGTTTGCCCCACACGGCCTCATCCAGGGCCAGGCACCTCTGGGAATGCAGCTCCAGGGGCTCCAGTGGGAATTGGGAACAGATTTAGGCTGGAAGTGTTGAGCCCCATGACCCAGCACTGCCCAGGCACGTGCACCAACCAGGGATGTTTGGGCACAAGTGATTTTTTTGGTAAAAATAAACCAGACACTGAGAGATGAAGACACCCAGCAGGCAGAAAAGAATTTTGAGGACAGTTCCTGACTTTGAGGACAGTTCTCTTAGATTTATGTGCCTTGTGGTGTTCTCCAGCACCTTTGATTTTGTCCTTAAAGCCTGAATGAGCCTTAAGAGCTCCATTGCACTCCTGGGACACTCACCACAATAGCAAAGGCTCCTCCTTTTTTTTTATTCTGTGATTCCTTTGTGAGCACTGGGCACTAGAAGAGCGTGTTCTTTCTTCACAGGAAAAAAAGAAAACAATTTTAAAAGAATTTATTCCTTTTTGTAAGGCCTCTACCTCTGTTATCATCCCTAATGGAAGCTGGACGTTGGCAGTTGGGGATTATTGCCTGGATTTTCAGATTAATTACTGAAAATTACTTCCTGTAAGAGTTCTCCTTTGAAATTTTAATTCTGGCTTGATGAAGACATCCCTGTGGCTCGTTCAGTGCTCAAAAAGGAGGGAACGTGCTGGTCCTGGCTGGGTTGAGCCTCTCAAAGCTTCAGTGGGATTTTAGGGGCCAGGTCAGGGTGTGGTGGCAGCAGATGAGGCAGTGCCTGCAGGACTCATCAGCTCCTCGTGGTGTGGGGGTGACGGGGAGGACGTGCTGAGGAGCATCCTGGGTGAGTGATGAATCACATCCTCCCCCGTGGGTGGGAGCAGGGAGCTGGGCTCTGCCCTTGCTCTGCCTTCACCTCCCACCCTGGGGCACCAGGAGCTTCCTGGGGAGATGCCAAGGCCTTGCAGGGGTCAGGAGCAGGGGATGGAGAGGTGATTTTGCCAAGAAGAATTAGTTCTCATGCATTTTTCACATGCAAATGCAGAACTTTTCTGACTGTTAATTGAAAATTGGGTATCTGTGTTTGGGAAAACACAATAAAGACACTCTCACACCTGCTAGGTTCAGCAGAAAGGAGGGAAAAGGCAACTTTATTTACATGTGTCATGTTTTATACAATTTTCAGCTCCACAAGGGATTGGAGGACATGTCACTTCCTTCTCAATCCCACTGGAGAAAAAAGATGCTCATCAAAGTTCTCTTATTACAAAAGGAATGAAAAACAGAAAATACCATTAAGTAAACATTGGCTATTATTTACATGGAACTGTGTGAGAAAGAATTTTGACTCCAAGGTTAAAACAAAAGGCTGTAAAACCAAGGCAACAGGTATCTGACTTGAAGTTTGAAGAAATTGTGTTTAGAAAGATAATTATTTCATAGAATCACAGAATGGTTTGGATTGGAAGGAGCTTCAAGATCATCCAATCCCAACCTCCTGCCATGGGCAGGGACACCTTCCACTACTTCTTTTTGTATAAAAAACGAGTTTGTATTTTATAAATCATAAATGTATTTTAAATGGGCTGCGAGCTTCACTCACATAAGGAATTCCAGTCTGCTGAAAGCAGCTTTCTTTCTCAACCCTCTTTTAACCTCCTTTCTGTTGCATTCACAGCTTTTCGTGCCCTAAAACCCCCAACAACCCACACCCACAAAGCACGGGGCTGTTTCCTGTGTGGTGGAGGATCCGTGCTCCCCCTCTCCTCCTGGGTCCCCCTGACAACACCTTCGTGTTTTTGGGGGAATTCCTGCCCTGCTCTCTGCCAGCCAGGCACGGCTGCTTGCTTCAGCCCTGCCCTCCCTGCCCGTGCTTTTCCTTGCCCTGTGCGACTCAGAGTGGGCAGTGGGAGGTACAAGAGTGGGAGAGGGTGGTGTGTGTCTGGGAAAACACAATAACGATGCTCTCACACCTGCCAGGCTCAGCAGAAAGGAGGGAAAAGACTTCTATTATTTACATATGTCATGTCTTATACATTTCCCAACTCCACAAGGGATTGGAGGACATGGCACTTCCTTCTCAATCCCACTGGAGAAAAAAGGTGCTCATCAAAGTTCTCTTATCACAAAAGGAATGAAAACCAGAAAATACCGTTAAGTAAACATTGGCCATTATTGACATGAAACTGTGTGAGAAAGAATTTTGACTCCAAGGTTAAACCCAGAAGGCTTTAGCAAACACCAGGGCAGCAGTGGTGGTGCCTTCCCAAACTGCTGGGGTTTCACCTCGGTGGGATCCACCCTGCTGGCACTGGGGGATTTGGAGTTCAGCTAAAGGAACTTCATGAAATCCACTTCTGCTTTGGTCCATTTGCAGCAGAGAAGCTCCACCCTTGGCTCCTCCTTGCTTTGATCTTCACCCTCTTCTGTGTTTTTTCCTTTGGTTTATTGCCCTCTATGACTGTTGGGTTTTTTTTAAGCCAGACTAAATTTATCTGCACTCAGCTCTTGCTGATGACTCGCAGAGCTCAACTCGCGCCGTGTAAAAACCCCACAATTATTTTTCCTTCCTCCTTTTCAGCCAGGGCTGGGCCTTCACCTGCAGAGCTGGGCAAGATGCTGGATATTTAACATCCTCAGCAGGGAGGGGGTCGGGCCCCAGCTCTGCTTCTGTGCCTGAGCCCAGGGTGGGTGCTGTGGGTTGTGCCAGGGAAAGCACAATAAAGGACACTCTCACACCGGCTGGGTTCAGCAGAAAGGAAGGAAAAGAGAGAGTTTATTTACATTTGACATGTTTTATAAGATTCTCAACTCCACCAGGGGTTGGAGGACGTGTCACTTCCTCCTCAATCCCACTGGAGAAAAAGGATGCTCATCAAACTTTCTCTTATCACAAAAGGAATGAAAAACAGAATAGACGGTTAAATAAACATTGGCCATTATTTACATAAAACTGTGTGAAAATTCTCTGACTCCACGGTTAAACCAGGGCAGCAGTGGGTGCTGTGCAGCGTGGCACCGAGTCACCGCCGCAGATGGCAGCTCCAGGCAGCAGCTCAGAGTTTAACAATTTGCTAAATAACTGTGATCTCCGAGGGAAAAAAAAAACCTCCTTCTCTTTCCCCAACTGCTGAACTCATTCTCTGGAGTGAAATCTGCCAGGGTGTAGTTGCCTGCTGGAGAGTGGTGAAAGTTACTGAGGGGAAAAGGTTGAAATACGTTTAGTTGTGTTGGATGCAAGTTTTCCCTAAGCCATGTGCAGTCGAAGTTATTTGTTTTCTAACACATTGGCTCTCTATCTTTGTTCTTTTCAGTCATTAACATCTGGATATGTGCAGGGAACGTTTGAAATGGCAAATAAGGAAGAAAACAGGGAGAAGAACAGATACCCCAACATCCTGCCATGTAAGCCATTCCCTTTTCTTCTAAACCAGACAATGAATTTTGGCACTGAGCTGGTAGTGTTCATTTGCTGAAAATACTCAGATAACAACAATTTCACTGGTTAGAAATGCTCTTCATGTGTTGTCTGTGGTTTGGGAACTCTGTGCTTTTCCAGGCCTCTTGCTTGCAAGGAAATAGCAAATTTCAGGTTGATTAACCTGCCAGTGTGCTTGTTTTCTTTCAGATGATCATTCCAGAGTGATTTTGACCCAAATTGATGGAGTCCCACCTTCAGACTACATTAATGCATCATATATCGATGTGAGTTGAGAGTTGCCCACAGCTGGCCAAACTTTGGGAATTCAAGAAGTAATTCATTCTGGCCTTCCATCTTTTAACTGCTGTGGTGTTTATTTCCACAGGGTTATAAAGAAAAGAATAAATTTATAGCAGCACAAGGTAGGTTGTTCTCATTTCTCTCTTCTCTACAGCTTAGGGCTGAGCACATTTAATTATAGATGTGTTTTAAAGGTTATTTTCAGCTGCAGGTGGTGGTCAAGTGTGAGGCTGGATTTAGAGGCCACAGTTGAAAGGAACTTGAAATATGTGTGAGGTGACCAGCTGCCTCCAGACCTGGAGATTCTGCTCTGAGCAGAGGCTCATTTCCCCCTCCAGACCCTCTTTGCCCCTCCAAAATTGATGTTTCCTGATAATACATTCCAAGTTTGTTGTGGTCAGAGGGAACCTTGAGCCTTGGCATGGGGAAGAGCTGCCAAGTAGGAATTCTAAATATTGCTCCTGCCATAGTCTGGTTACAAGATTACATAATACTTTAAAATTATTACCTTAGAGAATCTTCCAGGGCCTAAAGGGGCTCCAGGAGAGCTGGAGAGGGACTGGGGACAAGGGATGGGGGGACAGGACACAGGGAATGGCTTTCAGATGAAAGTGGGGAGATTTAGGTGGGATCTTGGGCAGGAATTGTTCCCTGGGAGGGTGGGCAGGCCCTGGCCCAGGGTGCCCAGAGCAGCTGTGGCTGCCCCTGGATCCCTGGCAGTGCCCAAGGCCAGGCTGGACACTGGGGCTGGGAGCAGCCTGGGACAGTGGGAGGTGTCCCTGCCATGGCAGGGGATGGAGAGTAAATGATCTTTAAAGTCCTTTCCAACTCAGACTATTGGGTGATTCTCTGAATGATATTTCAGGAGAGGAGATTTCTGCTAAAAATGTAGATTTGGGTGCATGTGTGTAAAAGAAAACCTGTTTTATTTGAGACATAAATAGATGTATTTGGTGTATTCCAAACCTGTGCAGGCCGCAGCAAACCCAGCTCTGGGGGGGTGCCCAGGGCAGGGCTGTGGGGCTGCTCTGGGGTCTGCTCCATCTCCTCTCCTGAGCACTGCCCTGTTCTGTCTGCAGGACCCAAGCAGGAGACAGTCAATGACTTCTGGAGGATGATCTGGGAGCAGAAATCAGCCATTATTGTCATGTTAACCAACCTGAAAGAAAGAAAAGAGGTAAAGAGCTTTCACTCTGCTCTGCGATGTCCCCATGAGCTCGAGGAGCAGTCGTGGCTCTTTGGTTTGGCCAGGTGCATTTCTGACCACTTCCTGCCCTGGCCCCTCTCAGCACAGCTGAGTTTCTGCTCAAAAATGTGGTTTTCATTTCTAAAATACCCATTTATATCAGTTATCTGAAGGAGAAAATTCTGGTAGCCAGTGCCCAGAGCCAAAGGAAAACTCCCATGTCTCTATCCCAGTGTAAGGCTGCACTCGGGGTGGGATTGATGAGGCATGAAGAGAAAAGCTCCATTCATTTTCCCGAGTATTAGGTTTCAAAAGGCACAGTTTATCAACTAAACAATGAAAAATTCAAGCTGCTTTATTGTGAGGGTGCTGCTGTTCCTTCCTGTCCCCCATTCCTCCCCCGAGGACAGGCATTCCTTGTTTGCCTCCTGGGCTTGATTTTCCTGCACTTCTGCTTCTTGATGAAGCTCAGGCAGCAGAGCCGGTCCATGAGGGCCCATTCCCAGTGTGAGCAGCCAGAGCTGCTAAATCTGAATATTCCTGATGGCTCCGAGTTGGAAATTCTGCTTTAAATTTCTCACTGGCTGCAGCTAAAGCTGGGAAACAGAGTGAGAACCTCACGGTCCCCACGGTTGGACACCTTGTCACAAAGCTGCCAAACTGAAACAAAAGCTGCGTGGGGCTGAGCAGGTTACAGAACAACTTCCAAGCTGTTCTCACCTTCTCTGCATCAGTTTAAGAAGCAGCAGCAGGGTGTTAAAGCTGCTTGTGCCAGATGAGAAGCTCTGCACACTCACAGCTCTACTCACCTTCCCCGTTTTCAAATAACCCCAGGAGCGCCCAGCACTGAAAGCAAAGTAAGGGTTCTAAAATTCTGTGTTTTTGGGCAGGAAAAGTGTTACCAGTACTGGCCCGACCAGGGCTGCTGGACCTACGGGAACATCCGTGTGTCTGTGGAGGATTGCATCGTGCTGGTGGACTACACCATCCGCAAGTTCTGCGTGCAGTCGGTGAGGACAGCGCTGCTCCTGCGGGGTTTCAGTCCTTGGGGAAAGCTGATAAAATCTCAAATATTTACTGAGGAGGAATTCCGGCCCTTGATTTGCAAATGGAGAAAGGTGTGGTGCCTCTCCCAGGCAGGGAGCAGGGTCTGCCCACGGAACATCCACTGCAGCCCGTGGTTGTGAGAGGTTCTGGGTCTCTGTCACCAAGGGCAGCAGATGGTGCCTTGTGACAGCCCAGGCTTGATCTTTTGGGCAGAAAACTGCCCAGGTAAAGAAATGAGTGAATTTGGATTTATTTGGCTATTTGGAAGAGTCTGTCTCACTCTTTGCAATCCTGTCCTGTGATTATCCCACCACAAATTAATAATAGATGACATTTTTGCTTTTACACGCACTGTAAACTCCAAATCCTGGAGTCAGGCTCTGAGTAAGGCCATCACTAACCACGGCAGTTTGTTTATTAATCTTTGCATGAAAAACGAGATCTCAGCTCTGAGTCTGGGTGTTCCTGCAGCTCCACGAGGGGTGTAAAGCTCCAAGGCTCGTCACACAGCTGCACTTCACCAGCTGGCCGGATTTTGGGGTGCCTTTCACGCCCATTGGGATGCTGAAATTCCTGAAAAAAGTCAAAACCTTGAATCCTGCCCATGCTGGACCAATCGTGGTTCACTGTAGGTATGTATGTGCTCCTCAAACCGTTCTTGGGGCTTGGCCTGGAGTTATTNATTTAAATGAATAGATAGATTCACTCACACATTTCTTTTAAAGGATAATAATATGCTGAGTTTTGGAGAGCCCAGAGTAAAAACAATTTCCAAAGCTCTGTCTTTGCTGTCAGTTTGATACTCAAACAGAAGTTGTTGTTCTGTTTGGGGTTTTTTATGAGGGATATCCATTGTTTGGTGGAAATCTGTTCTTTATCAGAAGAACAGGCTGCTGATAGAAATCCGTGGCCTTTGCCACTCAGAGCTGCTCTGGGAATTCATCCCCCACTTCTCCCACAGTCAAATTGCAGTTTTTAATGGAAATTAGCCTTGAAATGCCTAAAAAGTTTGGAAGAAAGACTCGCATTCAGGAGACTTAAATGCTGCAATTTAAAAAATGTGCTGGGTACCAATCCAGAACCAATTCCCACTTGCTGGTCACTCACACAGGCACGTCCTGCTGCCAGAGGCTGCTGCCAAACTTGAACTCTTTAACCAAACCAAAACCAAACTCCCAAACAGCTCGAAAAGAAGAATTGTAACCTCTAAACAACTGTAAACTCACCACTGAGCAAGAAATGTCTTTCCAGCAGCAATTACCACTGCAAGGTTCAAACAGAAAGAGCACAAGAGCAGAATGAAAAGGAAAGAAGAGCAGCTTTGTCTGTCTGGGCCTTGTTTTTAAGGGAAAAAACGCTGTAAATTCCTGGTTTTGTCTCTTTTTCCTTGCTGGAAATGCTCCCTGGAAGTGTGTGCTGGTGAAAAAGAGGGGGTTTGCCCTGAGCAGGTCAGATTTGTTGTTTCATTTCCATCCAGCTCTTGCCTTGCTGGGATTCACCTTCTCTCCCAGGTGTCTTAAAGAAAAGGCTTGAAGAAAACCATTTAAATGGGAAAAGTGAGGTTGGAGTTGTCTCAGCTGAGAATATTTTTACAGCCCTTGACTCATCCTGGGCTTGAGGTGATTTGGCAGCAGCAGGAAATGCTGTGCTTGGTTTAAGCAGCGGAAGGGAAGACAAAAGGAAAATACAAAATAATTCAGTGAATACCTGCCGAGGTTGAACTCCAAAGGGCCAGCAGAGCACAGAGAGGGCAGAGCTGGGGGCTCGTGCAGGGTCAGGATAAAGGAGGACAGAGGTGACACGGAGCTCAGGATGTGACACCACTGAATTGTTGGGAAGAGGAAAGGGAAGCCCATCAGCAGTGAGTAACCAGCCACTTTTAGGGAGCTTGTAGAAAAAGCTGGCCCAGCCACTCTGAGCAAAACCTCTCCAGTGAGGTTTGGGAAGTGAATAAAGCACTGATGGAGGGTTTGGAAGTCAAGAAGTGAAAATGAGGAGCGGCAGGATCAGGATTTTCTGCCTGTTCTTGTGTTCTGTAAGTTTTTAGAAATGGGTTTTTTTAGAAATATTTTTCAGTGAGCAGAGAGGGACTTTGAGGAACGGCTGAGTGAGGGATGCCACAGCCTAAGGATGGAGACTCTCAGGGAGCTTCCGAGGGGAATGCCCAGGGTGGTGGAGTCACCGGGAACGGGCAGGGATGGAACCAGAGCTGATCTGCTCAGGGAGCCCTGGGGAGGGAACAGGGATGTGTGAAAGGGCAAACCACGGCTTTAAAGGGAACTGAGGAAGCTGAGTGTGGAGCTCGGGGGATGAACATCCCAGGAGGGAGCAGGGAGGGGAGATCCATGCCCAGAGGTGGCTTGAGGGCTGTCAGGAGGAGGAAAAGTGGGAATTAAGACGTAAGGGGGATTCCTCGTGGTGCCAGAAGGCCAACATGGATGGATGGAAGGGAGGGATGGGGATCTCCATCGTCCCCAGACCTCTGCAGTGGTGGAGCTCCTTTGGTTCCACTGCTGTCGAAGCCTGTGTGGGACAGGAAATAATTGCACTACAAACACAAGAATTTTTTTTTCTGGTGTTGTTGAAAACCTAATGTTGCCTTGGTGAGAATTTGCTTTGTATTTTCGAGCCCATGAGGGGAGGGGAGAGGTTTTTCTCGTGGTCCTGGAGGTGTTTGTGGCCGCTGCAGCCAAGTAAACTGCCCGAGGGTTAAAGGAGAGCTACCAGTGACTAGCACAGGATGCCATGCCCTTTTCCTCTGGAAGGAAGAGCTGAAAGTCGCTGGAATTTTGTCATTTCTAATGGTCGTGCTCCCTCTCGTGGCTTTTAAGGATATAAAAACCAAGAAGTGTTTCGGGATGGCAGCGTTAGGAAATGTGGCGCTAAAAATTACTGAACGAATAATTAAAATTTCATCTTAACCTGAATTACGACAGACAATCAAGCAGATTTTTTTCCTCAAATGTCTTTTTAAATATAATTCTGCTGGCATCAGCTGGGAAGGGCTGAGTTTTTTGTTAAAAACACCCCTATTTTTTTGCTGTCCGTGTTAAAATGAAAAAGGGAAGGGTTAGGTTGGAAAGTAGGAAAAATTTCTTTGCTGAAAGGGTGGCCAGGCATTGGAACAGCCCACAGGGCTGGAATGCCATCCCTGGAGGGATTTAACAGCCCTGTGCCTGTGGCACTTGGGAACATGGGTGGAACAGCTGGACTCAATGGCCTTAAACAGCTTTTCCAGCCTTAATAATCCCACGATTCTGCGAAATTCAATGTTTCCCAGTGACTATTTTGTTCTGGTCTGAGCTCGAGGCTCGGTGCTGCAGCAGCCGCTGCAGGCCGGGTGACCCCAGAGAGGATTCTGAGAGTTTGTTCCCTCCCCAGCGCTGGCGTGGGGCGCACGGGCACCTTCATCGTCATCGACGCCATCATCGACATGATGCACGCCGAGCACAGCGTGGACGTCTTCGAGTTCGTCTCCAGGATCCGCCAGCAGCGGCCCCAGATGGTGCAGACAGACGTGAGTGCCCCCGAACCGCCCGGAATTCCGGCTTTTCCCGGGATTTCCCTCCTCTCAGGGAGGGAAGTGCTGCTGTGTTTCCACTGGGTCGTGCAGCTCGGTGTGTCCCGTGGTGGGGCACGCTTGGAAGAGCCCGGGTTGGATGGAGCGTGGAGGAATCTGGGGTGGTGGGAGGTGTCTCTGCCCTTGGTAGGGGTGGGAGGTGTGTCTGGGAAGACACAATAAAGAGGCTCTCACACCTGCCAGGTTCAGCAGAAAGGAGGGGAATGACCTTTATTATTGACATATCTCACATTCTTATACACGTCCCAACTCCACAAGGGATTGGAGGACATGTCACTTCCTTCTCAATCCCACTGGAGAAGAAAGGTGCTCATCAAAGTTCTCTTATCACAAAAGGAATGAAAACAGAAAATACCGTTAAGTAAACACTGGCTATTATTTACATAAATCTATGTGAAAGAATCTGACTCCAAGGTTAAAAACAGAAGGCGTAGCAAAAACCAGGGCAACAAGGATGGATAGGATTTGAGGGCCCTTCCAACCCACACCATTCTGGGATTTTCTGATTCAAAAATAAGCAAAGTTCAGTGGAAGGATGGGGGGAGAAGATAAAGGTGAAGACCACTGTAAAACACATAATTTTTAAGAGTCATTTCCAGGTTTCCCTGTGCACATTCCATGTCAGAGAATGTGAGTGATGTAATGAGAAAACTCTGGCTTAGCTTAATAATTTCTAATTATTGTTATTTTAATAATCAGTAGATTGTACACCAGGCAGTGACAAGACAAGGAGCAGTGGTTTTGAACTGCCAGAGGGCAGGGCTGGATGGGATCTTGGGCAGGAATTGTTCCCTGGGAGGGTGGGCAGGCCCTGGCCCAGGGTGCCCAGAGCAGCTGTGGCTGCCCCTGGATCCCTGGCAGTGCCCAAGGCCAGGCTGGACACTGGGGCTGGGAGCAGCCTGGGACAGTGGGAGGTGTCCCGGGGGTGGCACTGGGTGGGCTTGAAGGTCCCGTCCCACCCAAACCATTCTGGGATTTTAGATAAGTCCCAGAATTCCTGATTTCCCTCCCTTCATCTCCTCTCTGTCCCCTCCAGATGCAATATTCCTTCATCTACCAAGCCTTACTCGAGTACTACCTCTACGGGGACACGGAGCTGGATGTGTCATCCCTGGAAAAACACCTCCAGACATCCCACAACGCTGCACCAAACCTGGTCAAAATAGGGCTGGAAGAGGAGTTTAAAGTGAGTATGGAAATCTTTGCCCTAGGATTCCTAAGATTTAAGGCAAGAGGATAAAAGTGTAACCTTCAAGGTGCATAAAAGGGAAGTGGTTTTGTTTGGTGGCTGTCGTGAACGGGGCCTTGCTGAACCTCCAGTTCCCAAAATGCTCACTCAGAGCTGTCTCATCCCATGGCCTTTCCCTGGATGTTTTTTGTTTGTTCATAAAAGAAAAGGGAGTGATTCTCTGGGGCTGGTGCTGGTTGCCAGATCAGAGAGTGCTGGAAGAGGGAGCTGGGTTGGGTGCTCCAAACCTGCATCCCAGTGGGACTGGGAACTCCGAGGTGCCTGACAGCAGGGAGAGCTGCAGGGAATTTACAGGGCTGCTGCTGGATGTCCAGACTGTCAGGAGAAAAACCTCAAAACCCCTCCAAAAAAACCATTTCTGATCAGTGGAGAAACCCCAGATGAAGAAACCCACGCTGGCTGGCTGTGATCATTGTTAAAATGACTTCACTGCCCTGAGGGAATAGTTAGAACTTTTTTATGATTTTGTTTATGCTGAAATACTTCTTTTCTTTATAGATGTAAAGTATTAATTGACATCTGGCTGTTCACTGGAGTTCTCTCTTTGCTTTAGAGGATTAATTTAACCAGAAATTGGGAACTGGGTAAAGAAAACGATGTAAAAATAAGTTTGATGATAGAGCAACAAGTTCAAAAATCAACAGTATTGAGGGAAGGAAGATTAGATTGGATATTGGGCAGGAATTGTTCCCTGGGAGGGTGGGCAGGCCCTGGCCCAGGGTGCCCAGAGCAGCTGTGGCTGCCCCTGGATCCCTGGCAGTGCTCAAGGCCAGGCTGGACACTGGGGCTGGGAGCAGCCTGGGACAGTGGGAGGTGTCCCTGCCATGGCAGGGGTGGCACTGGGTGGGCTTTGAGGCCCCATCCCTCTGCTCTCAGCCCCATCCCTCTGCCCTCAGCCCCTGGGTGCTCTCTTGCAGAAGCTGACCAACGTGCGGATCATGAAGGAGAACATGAGGACTGGCAACCTTCCGGCCAACATGAAGAAAGCCAGAGTCATCCAGATCATCCCCTGTAAGAGCCCAGCTCCTGATCTCCAGGAACAATGCCGTAAATCCCGGGCTGGGAGCACACACTGGATCTGCCTGCTGGCAGCAGCCCAGCTCATCTCAGAACACAGCTCCCCTTGCAAAGCGTCACCTGTAAAAAATTCAGTGAATTGGGGTTTACTAGATCGTCCCAAAATCTGTTACAGTCAGGTTTTTTGGATTAAACAACTCAGCAGTTTCACCTTTTAAACCACCACGTTTTCTGTGGGGTTCCTTGCACGGCCTGAGGAGCTCTGTAATGTTTGCACCTGAAAATGAAAATGAAAAAGATTTGGTGGGGTTTGTTCTTCCATGTGCAGTTGACAGAAGTCAGACTGGACTCAAAACTAAGACCAGACTTCTTTTTTTTCCAGATGATTTTAACAGAGTGATTCTGTCGATGAAAAGAGGCCAGGAGTACACAGACTACATCAATGCTTCCTTCATAGATGTACGTATACAACATTTTCAGGCATTTTCTTTTCAGATCAGAGCTTTTGCTGTTGCTGATAGGTCTTTTTAAATAGGCACGATCAACGTGGCTTGCAGAGAACATGAGCTTTGGTTGTGGGAGTTTCCAGATGCATTTCTTATCTGGGGTTTTCAATTTCACTTTAAATGGCTGTGTAATTTAAACCTTGTTGTTAGATTTATAAACCAAGCCTTTTATTAAATTCTGACAAAACAAATCAGCTGCACACCTAACAGCCAGCGGTTCCATTAGTTGGTTCAGGTTAACAGGTGTAAATATTTGCTTTTCTGAGAAACAGAAACCTCAGTGTTGAGCCCAGGGAAAGGCTGTGGCAGTGTTTGGCAGCCGGGCTTTATTTGGGCAGAGCTGGATGAAGTCCAAGCTTTCTTCCCAGCTTCCTGTTGGAAGCTGAGTAACGCAGGATTTTATGAAATATTATGAAATATGAGAATTCATCATGTCATTAGGCATCAGTGACTGGGGATCGTGGGTGCTGAGGAAGTGAAGATCACATCTGGGTGGAAATAAGGAAAGGCTGGACATGGCCCTGAGAGCCTTGGTGGGGTTGGGTCAGAGCTTGGACTCGGTGATCCCCGAGGTCGTGTCCGACCTCACTGGTTCTGTGATTCTGTGAAATAAAACTGGAGCTCAAAACTTGAGGTAGAAGTTAATTCTAGAGAAAAGCTGAGGGCTGCTGTTGGGAGAATATTGTGAGATCTGCTCCTGCAGAATCTCAGCCACGACTGGGAAAAATTCACCTCAGGACTGTGAACTTGGGGGAGATTTTAGAATCACAGAATTGTTGAGGTTGGGAAAGCTCTCTCAGCCCATCGAGTCCAACCATCCCCCAGCACTGCCAAGGCCACCACTGCCCCATGTCCCCAAGTGCCACCTCCTCGTGGATTTCACCTCTCTCTAGGGATGGGGACTCCACCGCTGCCCTGGGCACTGACGACACTTTCTGTGGGGAAATTTCCCCTAATACCCAACTTCAACCTCTCCTGGTGCAACTTGTTCCCTCTGGTTCCCTGGGAGAGGAGCCGATGTGTCTGGGAAGACACAATAAAGAGGCTCTCACACCTGCCAGGTTCAGCAGAAAGGAGGGGAATAATGTTTATTATTGACATATTTCACATTTATATACACATCCCAACTCCACAAGTGATTGGAGGACATGTCACTTCCTTCTCAATCCCACTGGAGAAAAAAGGTGCTCATCAAAGTTCTCTTATCACAAAAGGAATGAAAAACAGAAAATACCGTTAAGTAAACATTGGCCATTATTTACATGAAACTGTGAGAAAGAATCTGACTCCAAAGCTAAAAACAGAAGGCTTTAGCAAAAACCAGGGCAACAAGCCCCCGTTTCAGCCGTGCTCTCCCCGTGAGCACCAGCCCCGTCCCTCTCCCCGTGTGATCCCGGGCTCTCCCCGCAGGGATACCGACAGAAGGATTATTTCATCGCCACCCAGGGCCCCCTGCCCCACACGGTGGAGGATTTCTGGCGGATGGTGTGGGAGTGGAAGTGCCACACCATCGTGATGCTCACCGAGGTGCAGGAGAGGGAGCAGGTACGTGCCCACCCTGCGGCCCCCCGGTTCCCCTTCCCCCCTGCAAACCACGAGCAGCAGCACTGGAGAAAACGGGGTTTTTTGCCTAAAAATTCCAGCAATCTGAGATTATTTTGGGGTTTCCTAAAGTGAGCGCTTGCTTCGCTCTTTGGGGTGGGGCAGCACTGCTGCTTTTGCTGGAATTGTCAGAAAACACAAAAAACTACAGAATATTGCGATTTTTGAAAGCTTCCAGTTCACATTAAGGGATGCCTGACATGGGACAGAGTTTTGGGATTTGGGAACAAACTTTTGTATAAACTTTTGTCCTGTTTGTCCCAGTAAAAACTCCCGTGGCTCATTCTGAGCCTGTCCTAATTTGATTTAAATACGAGAATTAATTCATTATTTGATTTAAATATGAGAATTAATTTCATTCATTAATGAAAGAGTCCTGTGCTGCAGATTGAAGATTCTGGGTTCAGCAAGGGTGTTGTGAAAAGCTTTTTCTTGGTGGTTTTGGGAAGTTTTTAACAATATTGCCTTGCTTTCAGGGATTACATTAATTATCCTATTCTGTTTTAAAGCAGTATTTGCCATCTGGGCCTCCTGAGCCCTTTTCATCTTAATGGTTTCTGTTACAGCAATATTTTATCACTGTGTTCTTGGTGTTTGCAGTACAAACTGTTTAGAACACACTTCTTATGCTGGATGTCACTCCTTAGATCAGAGATTCATAAGAGTGTCGATAACTGGGAACAAAATCAAGGAATGTTTGCGATTCTCTGGATTCTGCAGGAGAAATGCTGCCAGTACTGGCCATCGGAGGGCTCTGTGACTCACGGAGAGATCACGGTGGAAATCAAGAGTGACAGCCTGATGGATGCCATCAGTGTGAGGGACTTCCTGGTCACGTATAATCAGGTAATTCTATAAAATCCCAGGGTTTGGGGTTTTTTTTTCCATTGGGAGGCATTTATAAATCTGATTCTGTGTCTTATATTTTGGGATTTCTGTCTAAAGCTAAATGTGGTTTGTCAAAATCTGGTGTTGAGAGGAAGCTTCTATGAAACACTTTTTGCTTAAAGCCCCTGAGAATTCTGGTCAGTAAAATAGGTGGATGCAAAGTGGGGTGTGGGTTTTGGGGCTTTTTAAACTGTTTTGTTGTTGCTGTTATTCCTAGATTTTTCTGCCATCTCCCACGTAACTCCCAAAGAAAATTTGAAGCAAGATTTTTCACAGAATTCCAGGCTGGTTTGGGTGGAAGGGACCTTAAAACTCATCCCATTCCACCCCTGCCATGGGCAGGGACACCTCCCACTGTCCCAGGGTGCTCCAAGCCCTGTCCAACCTGGCCTTGGACATTTCCAGTGTATCCTAAATCCTTCCCAAGGAAACAGCTGTGGAAATCGAAAGGAAAATTTTAGGGGAATTATCAGGGACTGGGGGATTAGAAACAGACCTGCCAGGTCTGCAGGACCAGGATAGAACCATGGGATATTAAGGTTGGAAATAAGCTCATCAAGACCCATAATATATGGGTCCAGGTTGCAAATACTCTCCTGTAGCCATACAAAACCCATGCTGCAGATGTTCCAGGCAGGAACTGTGTTTCCACCTGGAAGGAACAAGTGGCTGAATGCTGTTTTCCCGCTGGCAGAGCAACCAGGAGAAGCAGAGCAGGCTGGTCAGGCAGTTCCACTTCCACGGCTGGCCGGAGATCGGGATTCCTGCCGAAGGGAAGGGCATGATCGACCTCATCGCAGCCGTGCAGAAGCAGCAGCAGCAGACAGGGAACCACCCCATCACTGTGCACTGCAGGTGAGCCCCCTCTGCACCTCAGCCGGGCTATTCCCTGCCCCTCTTCCTGCTCTTTGCCCGTTTTTATGCCAGCTGATGCCAAGCAAACATTCCCATTTTCCATTGTTCCCATTGCAGTGCTGGCGCAGGGAGGACGGGGACCTTCATAGCACTGAGCAACATCCTGGAGCGGGTGAAGGCCGAGGGGCTGCTGGACGTGTTCCAGGCTGTGAAGAGCCTGAGGCTGCAGAGGCCACACATGGTGCAAACACTGGTAGGGGACCCAGCAGCCCCGGGCCTGGGGAGGCTCTTCTGGAGGAAATGTTCCTGGGGGAGGAGAACCAAGGGGTTTTTGCAGGGTGCCATAAATGATGTGTGGTGGCTGTGTGTGCACGAGGCTTTTTCAGGGGTTTTTAGAGCATCTCCAAAAATACAGCTTGGTTAAGTATTGCCTGTCTTTTAGGAACTTAAAGCTGTTAAACCAAAATATTTCGGGTGTTGTAGGTGGTTAAATATATGAAGTAAATGCCTTTTAAGCTATTTATCAGGTGATATTTCTTACCTTAAAATGTGTGGGCACAAATTGGAATCATGGAATGGTTTGGGTTGGAGGGGACCTTAAAACCCATCCAGTGCCACCCCTGCCATGGCAGGGACACCTCCCACTGTCCCAGGCTGCTCCAAGCCCCAGTGTCCAGCCTGGCCTTGGGCACTGCCAGGGATCCAGGGGCAGCCACAGCTGCTCTGGGCACCCTGGCAGGGGTGGCACTGGATCATATTTTGAAGGTCCCTTCCAACCCAAACCATCCTGGAATTTTATGATTCTCTGATTGTCCCGGGGCCATGCTCAGCAGTTTCTGCTGTAGGAAGAGCCCAGTGACAGCCCAGGACTGTGAGCAGCTGGGTTTAAATCAAAAGCCAGGCCTAAGAACTGATTCAGTTTAAGAACCATCTCTGAAAAAGCTCAAAGATCCTTTTAACCAACGAGCAGCGATCAGCCCGTGCCTGACCAAAGAAAGAGGAACCACAGCTTTTATTTAAAATAACAAACAGAAATCAGAACAAACCAGTCCTCGGCTACTGGTCCCAGTTAGGACGTGGTGAATTTATCACTGGGATTTGCAGAAGTGAGGTTTTCTCAGTGTAACCAAACGTTGTGACCCCTTTTCCTTGTTTTCCAGGAACAGTATGAATTCTGCTACAGAGTGGTACAAGATTTCATCGACATCTTTTCAGATTATGCTAATTTCAAATGAGAATTCTGCCTTATTTTTTAATTTGTCTGTATAAATAGTTGTATATTATGTTAATTTATTCCATGTCACTTGGATTGTTGACTTAACTGTAAATACAATGTTGTGTTGGCTCTAAAAGTTGCATTTGCTGTATAAAGTTGTTTCTTAAATATAAATATCTTCTAAAGCAAAGTATAATGTTCCTATACTGTATAGCACTGTAAGATGGGATAGAAATCTTTATTCTAAATAACAAAAAATTAATTCTTGAGGTTGTTTTCCTTTGAATTTTGCCACTTATAAATATTTATCAATAATGTTATCTCCCAGTTCTTGACATTTTTGATGAGTGATTTACAGTTCATCCTAAAAAAAGTGAATTGTGGTGCACATGTTTTGTTCACCAGGAAAATGTGTTCACCATGAAAATAGAGATTTATTTTTCAAGGCTGTTTGGAAGAGCCTCCAGGTTTTGATGGCAGTTGGATTTTGCATTTTACTGTCCATAGGATGGAATCAATAGAAATACAGATCTGAATTTTTGAACTGACAGAACTTTCAAAGCCCAGTCACTTCGGTTTTTTTTCCCAAATATTGTTTAAATCGACTTAGAAAGGCAATAATGTGATTTTTAGAATATTTTGCATATTTGAAGAGTATTTTTTGCAGCACCTGAATTTGTCTATGTGAAGAAAAAGGCCAGAAATGGAGTTAAAAGCTTCTCTTCTGCATCATTTCCCACTTCTTTAAAATAAGAGATGAGCTCTTATTCCTTGATTTGACTCAGCAGGATAATTAAGAGGTAAAAATTGGGAAAAACATTTTATGAACAGTTTCGTGCCAGAAACATTGAGTGCTGTAGCAAAAGTTCCTCCAGGTTCTTCCCGTCCCAGAAATGTTATCAGAAAAGGGCTGTTGCCTTTCTCGGAGGGGTTGAGGATTGTGTACAGAGATCTATTTTTACTGAAAGTACTACTGAGAGTAGAATTGGTGACAGAAAATGTCCAAGTCTTTATTACAGCCCTGACCAGGGGCTGGAAAATCCCCGAATCGCGGGGCACCCGAATGTTGAATAATTACCAAGTTTATCTTTCCCACTCTTCCAAAAGCATCTCGGACTTAATGAGCACAGAGGGGTGAAGCTGTAATTAATTCCATAACGAATATGCAATAGTTCTGTCTCGTCCAGCCAGGCTTTTGCCATGCAACATCAAAGCCTTATTTAAAGCAAGCAGCTTAAACTGAGCTTTTCCCTGCCCTTCTTGCACTATTTTATCCCATTCCCATTCCAGCATAATCTCGTTGCACCTTGGAGCAATGCAAGGGGAGGAGGGAAGGTGTCCAGAGTTCTCCTTCCAATCCATCCTGGCTGGAAAGGGGCAGGATAGGAATTCCTGAGCCCCCTGTTCCCACAGTGCCATTGGCTGCATCTCGTCTTCCCATCGCTGCACTCCTGTATTTATTTGTACAGTAAATTATGCACTTCAGAAAAAAAAGGTTGTTTAAGGCCTGACCCTCGCTTGGGAGTCTCTGTGAGAAGAAACACTCGAGCCACAGGGGTAGGAAAGCAGAGCTGAGGAAGGGCATGTTCCTGCAATTCCATCCAAACGGAGAGAGCCAGGATAAATTCAGCCTGGAACTGATAGAGTGGGGCTTCAGGCTGATTTATAGCACAGGGAGACTCCCGGAGGTTGGAGAATAATGCAAAGGAATTTCCATTTTCTGATCCCGATGTCAGGATCCTTCCAGCCATTTAGCCCACATTTGAATAATACTTTGTCGGATTTTTGGGTCCCTGAGGTAAAAACTGGGGTGAGTTGTTTCCTGAAGTCAGTCTCAGTGCAGGGAGACTCCGAGAGGCTGGAGAATAATGCAAAGGAATTCCCATTTTCTGATCCTGATGTCAGGATCTTTCCCACCATTCAGCCAGCATTTGAATGGTAAGAATTTGTGTGCTGGGCAGATTTTGGGGTTCCTGAGGTAAAACCTCAGGGTGAGTTGTCCATGAAGTCCATCTCAGTGCAGCAGTGCTGTGCTGTCAGGGTGGAGGGATCCCCACAACTCCAGCTGTACATGAGGTTTACTAAAGGCCTCCAGTTACAACCAGGAGTAGGATGGAGTTCAGCCAGAACACCCAGATCCTCAGTGGGTACTCGGATTGTAGGTGACGACCATACTCAGATATGGAGGAGGAGAGAGAAATAACTAAAATACAGTTCAGAATTGACAGCTGTAGCTCCTTGAAGATTTGTGTGGAGTTTGCAAAGCTCCCTTGGCAGCTGTGTGTGCTCAGTGGCCGGAGCTCTGCGGAGTCTCTTGGTGGATTGCAATTTTCCTTTGAATCTCCATCCGTTGCATGGAATTCCTTTAAAAGGCCAAATAGTTGGATTGGAAGTGTCCTTCTGATCTGTCTGTGGTTTTGGTCACTGTGTGACTTCGTTCATGTGTTCAGAAGGTCCCAGCTCACCTCAGCATTTAAGCCTTGGCTTCCCACCGTCCTTATCCCAAGTCCCTGGGAGTGCCGTGGGTTCCGTGCTCCCGAAGCAATTCCTTAAGTGCTTGGCTGAACTGGGCCTTAATGAAGAATGCATACTGTAATTAGCAGTGTTTTTTAGGCTATTTTTATGTATTTTTTAAACTTTTAAAACGAGCCTGACCACCCCGTGTTCAGTCTTCTGAAATGTTTGCGTTTCCCTCGTCCCATTTTTCATGTAAAGTTACTGGAACTTTTCTGTAAAACCAAAATGTATTTAATTTGTCAAATCTTTATAACATATGTATGTATTATACAGTTTCAGCCATTATTATTTTCTTTTATTACGTTTCTAATTTGATCTTGCTGTGTTTTTAATGCCGGTGAATGTGGCTGAATTATTTGTATATGCAAATTGCAAGATCTAATACATTCTGATGCAAGAACAAAGCTTCCTTTTTATTCTCCACCTGCATTATTTCCTTTAAATCTTTTAATTTCATTCCTGTGTTGTGTGTTCATTTGAATGAAGCATTCTAAAAGAGTTGAAATCCATTATCTAGATGAGTAATTTTTCAGTGCTTATCTGCAGCTATTTAGGAGTAAAATTCTGATTGATTTTAGGACTGAACATTGTGCATATAAAGGGTGCAGAAACTCACGGAAGTAGTTGGAATCCAAGTCTTTCCAAACTGTATGGATAAGTAAGATCTGACAAAATAAATATAGTCAAATTAATTAAATATAGTAAAATAATCATGGGGTAAACTGTGGTGTCATACCAAGATAAAAATAGGAGCTAAATGTCCAGCTGTGTCACCAGTCATGAACTGAAAGTTCACTCTAATTAACAGCAATTTCTGTTAATTAGCTTTGCATTGGACATCTTGCTAAAATTGACCAAGGAGGCCCCACTGTAACAAGGGGTGGGGAAGGTTTGTGTAAACCAGGAGTAGCTGCTCAGAGGTTCCATCCTAAGTCAAATCAAATGGGATTTCATGGAGCCATGTTTCTGTTGGAGCCCTTCCCAGTTTCCCCTGGCCCACCCCACACCTCCCGTTTGGGGGGTGCCTCTTCAGGGTGGGTCATTTTAGGATTATTTTTTCCCCCAGAGTTGTTAGGAAGAACTTTCAGTCTGCGTGTCCTTCCTGGCACTGCTCTGACACTGACAGGGTGAGAGGAAATGGCCTCAAATTGTGCCAGGGGAGGTTTGGAGATTAAAATTTCTTCATGGAAAGGGTTTTAGAGCATTGGGAAAATGCCTGGGGCAGTGGTGGAGTCCCTGTCCTTGGAAGTGTTCAAAAAACGTGGGGATGTGGCACTGAGGACATGGGATAGTGAGGAACTGGTTGATGGTTGGATTTGATGATCTTTTCCAAACCTAGCAATCTCTGATTCGAATTTGCCATTGCATGTAAAAGCTGTTAATTTTTTTTAATTATTCCAGAGGAATCGATCGAATATTTTGTGTGATCGGGTCATGTACTTTCAGCAGGTATCAAGATGCACAGATGGGGAGACCACTGGGAATTGTGTGTGAGGACAGGCAGGTGCCTTGGTGTGGTCTCAGAAAATAGAGGAATCTCAAGTATTAATCAGTTATTTCTTAATTGTTGGCTAATTTAAATAAATACTGATAATTGTAATTGTTGATCACACAGCAAACATGGATATTTCTATACTCTACTGGTGATAAAGTTGGTTTTTTCCTACTTCTAAATGTTACAAAGAAATACCATCAAGACGGTGTGGTTCTGTTTTTAGAAACTCTGCTTTTAGAAAAAACCACACTTAAATTGTAAACTGTTCATGAAATGTATTTATTTTAATGGGATATTGACACAGGATAAACTAAGGCAGAGCAGAGAGGTGTTTGCTCTGTACAGAGCACATTTGGCAAGTCTCAGCTCTGTTTTGCCTAATGCAGAAATTGTTGAATTGAGAATTTTTCAAGCCACTGAACTTCCCAGGGAGTGTTCTTCATCTGAGGAATTAAAGGATTAGGATGTAATTTAGATCTTTTTGTGAGAGCTTCCTTCTAATGACTTTTATCCATTTTCTGTGCTGCTTTGCACAGAGGAGGGGAATTACTCAGTTATTAATCGAGTTGACACCTTGCCAAGGAAGTTCTTTGCACAAAGAATCATTTTCTCCTTTCACCTGTTCCCATTGCACGAGAAACCACTCCAGTGTTCCCCTGAATGTTTCCTGAACTCCAGCTATCCAGAAACATGGAACAAAAGATCCAAGCTGGGACTTCTCACCAGCTGGGTGGACAAGAAGAAAGGAAAACTCTCCCAGGTGGGAAGAGTTTGAGAAGGAATTACTGAGCAGGGCATTTTCTAGTGGAGATTTTTATAGAAACTTCGTCCTTCCAAAATGAGAAGGGAGCCTATGGGAAAGATGGAAAGAGATGCTTGATGAGAGCACGGAATGCCAGAGGGCAGGGCTGGATGGGATCTTGGGCAGGAATTGTTCCCTGGGAGGGTGGGCAGGCCCTGGCCCAGGGTGCCCAGAGCAGCTGTGGCTGCCCCTGGATCCCTGGCAGTGCCCAAGGCCAGGCTGGACACTGGGGCTGGGAGCAGCCTGGGACAGTGGGAGGTGTCCCTGCCATGGCAGGGGTGGCACTGGATGGGATTTGAGGTCCCTTCCCACCCAAACCATCCCATGATTTTATGATTCACGTGGTGGCCTGTGGATGGAGCAGAAGCTCTTCCAAGGAAGCAGCACAGGGATAGCTCTCCTCCCTTGTTTGTAAGTGTGCATGGGAATGATGCACTCTGGAATTTAACAGAGGTTAATTTGCTGAATCCAGGGGAATCTCACCCCAGTCCTCATAAAATGTACAAATTTCTGACTCAGCCGTGCAAAAGGACTGGCTGGGAGATGCAAAATCCCTCTTCTGGTCACCTTTGGGATTAAAAGCGATCTGCTGAAGTTGCTGGCAAAATTTTCTGGATTAAGAATTTTGTTCCCAGATTGGGCACAGGGTGGGATTCTTGGGGACCAGGAACTGGATTCTGTATCCTTGGGGGTGGTTTTGAATGTTGGAATTGGCCTGGAACACACTGCAAAGTTTTAATTTGCATTTTAAACTTTACTTATTTCACTGGGACATTGTGTCTTTTGCTTCCCAGTCATCTTCCCTGGCTCTGAGGGACAACAGCCCATTGGAAAGCTGCTGTCCCAGATGAATTTGGATTATTTGAAATACAGATTTGACTTAAAAATACTGGGGTGTCCATCATATTCAGATGTTTTTCCCTTAGCAGTTGATGTTCTTTCACCATTTAAGGTAAATTTATTACTTCAAAGTATTTGTTAACTGTGGCTAGGTACAATTTGGCAGCATATCCTGTTTGAAAATCCTAAATTTATGTGGATTCCTCCCACGTAAAATCCTCTGTCAACATTAGGTTCTGTGCATGAATACAAGCATTCCAAAAACCCTGGGTGCACTAATGTGTCAGTGTAATAAACTGTGATTTTAAGAGAGAAATTTGTTGCAAAACATTGAATTTTCAGGGTTCATCACACAGCAACTTCTCATCTCCAGACTGTGTGTGTGTGAATAGCCTGAATATTTATTTACTTTATTCCTTATAAAAGCCCTAATTTAGGGAAAGCTTTAACTAGAATTTGTGCTTTTTAGACTTTAAAGGAAAAATCTGTGGAAATGAGCTTCATTCAGTGCTTCCAAACCACCTGTTCAGACACTTGAATCAATAACTCTCTTTAAGGATCTTCATGTGACAAATTAAAATGCCCATTTTTTAATTCTCTATCAAGGAGTTTCAAGCACTGACTTGATTTTTCTCATTTTTGACAGTTGACAGTTTCACTTCATGCTGTATTCAGGTGTTTTTGTCTAAATTAAATGTTCCCAAATTAACCTACCAGGAAATTTAAACCTTGAAGAAAATGTCGTATTTTTTTTTCCCTCCTGTAAATCTACTTCAGCAAATATTTGTACAGATGCTGTTTCAGAGAGCGCCGCTGCTCTTGGAGACAGATTGAAAACCTTTATTAGAATTTGTGTTTCCCTCCAAGTATTGCTGTGTTTGCAGCACAAAGGCTGTGACACCACTGCAAATCAGGCCAGAATATGCAATTATTGACACAGTGCAGATGTAGTTATTTATTTGTGCTGTTGGAGCACAGGTGGGCTGGCAGAAACTGCAATAAATTCAATTTCAAAGGGTTTTCCTGCTATAAATTGTTTGCTTTAGATACATCATGCAGGTGTAACTGCACTGGTAAAGACCTCCAGGAAAGATTTATAAATACCTGTTCATTAGCAATGATAGCAAATTAGATACCAAATAGAATCCTGATTTTGGTCTGGTTTACATCTAAATTAAAGATTGTTCAGTATTTGGTAAAATAATAATAATAATAGTAATAATAATAATAATAGTAATAATAATAATGATAATAATAATAACAATCAGAACGAAATTAAAACCCCCTCAAAGCTTATGAAATAGACTTCAAAGTCATTTAATTGAAAGGAAAAGGAATAACATTTAAAAAGCTGCTTACATCTAACTGTATCACATCTAAGCACCCTAAAGTCATCACACCACATAAAACAGCCTTTGAGGCAAGCTAGATAAATAAAATAATAGTAAAATCAAAAGTTCTGCTTTGTGAAAGATGTGAATAGTAGAATTTTATCCCCCGAAGCACAAAAGGCTGGATGACCTTGTAAAAAGCCTTTCTCCTGTATCCCTTTCCCAAGCATCAAACTTGGAATAAAGGTCACATTTCATATTTTAATAATGCATTGTTGTTATTATTATTATTAATATTATTATTGTTATTTTTTCTTCTGTCTTCACAGAGCAACACGGTGTTCATGTTGATTCTTGATTCTGGGCCTCACAGATCCTCAAATTCAAGTCTCAGTAATGAATTCCTGTTTGGGAGCAGAGATTGGGATCAGTTTTATATCTAAATGAAGGTAACTAATTTGCTGATCAAAATGGACTTAAAATACTAATTTAACTTTTACTGCTGCTCACCCCCTCCTAACTTTGCTCTCTTTATCTTTGCCCTCTCTTTAAACCCCTTATTTTTGTAGTTAATACTATTTTGGTGGCTAGTAATACTTAAATCTGATTAAACACAGATACTTAAATTACTTTATAACACCTAAGCGAAGCTGAATTGATGTAAACTGATTCTGGGTGCTTTTTGCTGATCTGAAGAGGTGCAAATTTAGGAACACTGAGCCCCCTGCAAATCCCCCTCCCTCAGAGAGGGGCTCAATAAGCCCGGACAGGTTCAGGTTTGGGAACAGGTTTAGGTTCAGGTTCAGATACAGGTTCAGATTTAGGCACAGGTTCAGGTATCAGTTCAGATACAGATAAAGGTTCAGGTACAGGTATGGGCACAGGTACAGATTCAGGTACAGGTTCATGTACGGGCACAGGCATAGGCGCAGGAATGGGTAAAGGTTCAGGTCCAAGTTCAGGTTCAAGTACAAGCTCGNCACAAGTACAGATGTAGGCTGGGGCACAGGTACAAGCACAGGCACAGGTACAGGCTCAGTCACAGACCCGTATCCGGGCCCGTCCCGNGCTCGGCTACAGGTGTAGGTAGAGGTTCATGTACAGATTCAGGAACAGGTAGAGATTTAGGCCCAGGTTCACGTACAGGTATAGACACAAGCACAGGTACAAGCACAGGTTCATATACCGGTTCAGGTTCGGGCACAAGTACAGATGTAGGCTGAGGCACAGGTACAGGCACAGGCTCGGTCACAGCCCCGTATCCGGGCCCGTCCCGCCGTGAGGGGCTCAGGGGCCCGGCCATGAGGGGTTCAGGGGTCCCGCCATGAGGGGCTCAGGGATCCGGCCATGAGGGGCTCAGGGGTCCCGCCGTGAGGCGCTGAGGGGTCCCGCCGTGAGGCGCTGAGGGGCCCAGCCATGAGAGGCTCAGGGGTCCGGCCGTGAGGGGCTCAGGGGTCCGGCCATGAGGG
>VYXC01011742.1:244366-269193 GCA_013397175.1 Platysteira castanea | reverse complement strand
GCGCGCGCGGGAAGGGCTCAGTCGGCGTCGCGCCGTGACGGGAGCGCGGGGGGGGCGCGTCGGACGCCGCCACACGGGGCCCCTCAGCGGCCGCCAGCGCTCCGCCAAACCAGGTACGGGTGGGCGAGCGGGTGACGGGGGTAGGGCCGGGGGGACGCGGCTTTAGGGTGACGGGGGCTGCGGGGAGGAGTTGGGCCGCCTGACATCTTCCCCTCGGTGGCCACCTCTCCTCCCATGGTGGCTCTTGCCCCCGTTTCCGCCGGTGTTTACCTGTCCCGGGTGGCTGTGACCGCCCGGGGCCCGTGCTCATAAACTTCGGCATCTGCAGCTCGTGTGGCTTTTTTGGCTTGTAGGAGCTGGTGGCTGCCGTGGGCAGGGAGCTCTCGGTGCAGGACACCGAGTATTTGCGTTCCCTAAAAGCTGAAGGGACTGTCGGGTTCGCCCCAAAGTTGTGTCTTGTTGTCAACAAGTGTTTATGGCATGAAACCGACCCAAAAATTCCATAAGGGTCTCTCCTAACTGCATTTAATTCCGTTGTTTTTACCTTGCTGCTTTCAAGTATAGAGTGTTGATAAAGATGCTTCCTTGAGGCTCGCTTGTGGCAATCATATTTAAACATTAAATAACGCATTATATGAAAATATATAAAAAGCGTATCGCTTGTGCTATGAGTTTGGGGTTTTTATGCCAGTTCAGTGCTGTTCCTCCTTCTGTCGTGATGTGTGCACGCAGAGATCTGCACTTGCCTCCCTCAGCTCTATCGCAGCCGATCGCGACAGAGATCAGCAATTGCCCAATTTCCAGCCCCTTCCCAGCTGTTCCTGCCGCTGCTCCTGGGAGCAGATGCCACTATTCCCTCCTTTTCCCGGAGGATACAACTGCAGTCACTTGGTCTCCATTTTAAATTCATATCTGAGAATTTCCATGTGGGTAAGAGATTGGAAGATTTCGATTTAGGTGAGGAGGAGTGAGTTTTTAAGTTGTTTTTGAGACAAGATATAATCTGTGTTGCTCCTGAACCTTTCCAAGGTTCTGATGGGTAGCAAAAACCTGAATACCTGAAAGTAGTCTAACAATTTATATAAATATATTCCTAGTTTTCTACACAGGAAAACACACATAAACAGCACTGAAATCTTCCTGCTGTCCACTGGGAAATGTCTCTGGAGCAAAAGTAAAACATAAAAATTTACATCAATTCTCATAAACATAAAACATAATTAGGATGAGTAATCTGGATGTTTTTTATAGGTAAGGTTCCTTACATTTGAAGATGCCACTCTATGGGAAAATCGTTGTCATTAAAAGGAGTGGGACTGATGGAATTGTTTTTCCACTCACTTCAACTTCTTGTTTATTTGGAAGGTGAGGATTTGCTTGCATACATTGAAATAATGAGTGTTTTCCTGCAGATCATGTCTTTTAATGCTTATTTACAAAAATAAATGTTTATTTCGGAATGGCGTATAGAGGAGAAGGTGATACTGGATTAAGGTTCATGTAAGAGTAGAAAGCTGAACTTTATTTTATTACTGCTTTCTGTCCTTTCCTTGCCAGAGCTACTTTTATTGATTGATTGATTTTAAGTTTCTGGCCACAGGAAATCTGGGGAAGGGAATAAAAGTGATAAGTGATAAGACCAACAGCAAGTCAAAAGCATTAGAGATTTTTTGCAAATATGAGAAATCATGCTGCTGTACCATTTTTAACTAAAATGTTGGGAAATCCCCTACTTCTACAGCACATTTCCCTGTGTTTTGTGTGAAACTGAACTTGTGTTTCCCTCAGGAAAACAGAATGTCACATCCGCATGCGGCTGCCGTGGGTGTCCAACGAGCACTGCAAAATTGAGATAAATGAGAACAAGGAGGTGAGATGCTCATGTTTTAATTGAAATATGCATTGCCTTCTTTCACCTCAGCAGTCACTGAACTCTTTGTTTGATTTTTAGGCAGTCCTGACTAATTTAAGCACAGTAAACCCCACGCAGCTGAATGGGGCTTGCTTTGAGCAGCCTGTTCCCCTGAAGCACGGAGATGTGTTAACCATTATTGATCGTTCTTTCAGGTGGGTGCTAGGGCCACACTCTCTTTAATTATTTGGTTCTAGAGTGTAAATTAATGAAGTTTAGTTCATAGTCTTACAGGCCTTCATCAGAAGGCAGGATTGCTTAAAGATATCTTTTTATCACTTACATTAAATTAAATCAATAAAGATAAAACTGTCTAGAGAGATCATTCTGATTTTGTTTCAAGAATTGTCAGTTTTAGAGGGAAATTTAAAGTGGTTTTAAGTTGCTAAAGCCTTTAAAACTGAGATGTGGGCATTGATGGGAGGGGACAACTATTCCTAGGTCATTGCTCTTGATAATAGGAATTTAGTCATCAGCTATTTGACAAAAAATAGTATTTTAAAATACTTCTTTCAGGTTTGAATATCCTCCGCAATCAACTCCGAAAAAGAGGCGTTCCAGATCTCCAAAAGATGAAACTCTGCAGGTAAATTTGTGACCTTGGGCTTTTCTGTTAGAAGTAGTGACATGGTTTTCTATTTCCTTGTTGTTTTCTTCTTAGGAGTAGTTCTTCAGCCCTGAAGTACCTTTCTGTCTAAAATACATAAAAACTCCTTCAGATAAATACTCTTAAAAATTTAGTAATTTTTAGTCTAAATTTTAGTCCAAAATTTGTCAATTTTTGGTAATAGCTAATTAATAATTCATGAGGTAACTAATACAGACAGAGCTATAAATCTTCCACTGGGTCTGGTAAGAAGGAGAGGTTCAAGTGTTTCTATTCTCATTTTACAGCTGCTTTGACAGCTCAGAATTTAAATAATAAAACAAGATAAACTTCTCTTTAGAGCCTCGAATGTATTGGCCAGTGTTAAAAATTGAGAAGTTCAAGGATTTAATTTGAATACTTTAAAGCCTGTTTAGGGACAGTGCATAGTCTCTCATAAGTAGTTTTTTTCAATGTAGAATTGAAAGCTCAACTGTAAAATATTTGTTGCTCTGCTGTAATGTTGTACAAATTTACAGGTTCTTCATGTTCAGCAGGTGGCAGGAGTGGAATTATTACACAAACAAACTTCAGGAGCTAAAAGTCTTGATGCTTCAGGTTGGTACCTCTTTTCTGGGCACTTTGTTTGCTTTTGTCCCCTTAACTGCATTTTTGCTTAGCATAAGAATTAAAACAAGGTTAAAGGAGGGAAAAAAAAGGCATTTTAAGACTCTCAATCTGAGAAAACCTTGCTATGGCCAGTAATTATCTCGTTACACTTAGATCTCATGACACATGTGAATTCCCCTGTGTCATTAAAATATACTTGAACTTCTCTGCTGACCTACAGTTACACCTTTTAAAAGCAAATACTGCATTATCTCATGCTTTCTTTCCTAATAAAAAATGGAAACAAGTGTAATTTTGGAGGTACATGGTATATATACTGAAATAATTGTTTACAGGAACCGTTTCCTGTAGAACCAGAAAAATCCAGAGCTGCTAAATCTGGATTATTATAACCCATAGACTGGTTAAATGCCAGGGCTTCACCTTTCCATCCTTCCTGCCTTAAATAATCCTGATTTTCAGAGAAGGGTCTTTATTAACATTTCTGTCTGAGTCTTGTTCCAGTGCAAAAAGCCCTGGCTGCTTCCAAGTGTTCCATTTCAGTAGATCCTGGTTGACCATCTTGGGAAGGAAAAGAAGGAAGTTTAAATCTGTATTTATGGAACTTATATTTGTAGTTCTGTAATTTTGAAGTAACTCTGTGCCTGTATTTTTGTTTTATTTTGCTTCCTTTGTAGATAATGCTGAGTGTGAAGAAAAAAATGCCGATGAAAATAAACAAACTCCAGAGGAAAATCTTCCTGAAGCTTTCCCTGTCAAACTCCGAACACCCAAATCTTCACAGAGAATACATCGTGTTCTTAAAAAACAAAATGAAATGTCTCCTTTTTCTAAACTCTATGAAAATCTGAAAAATGAGCTGACAGTGGAAAAACCTCTGCACAGGAGAAGTGCTTCTCAACGAGCTGCAAAAGGAGACCCTGGGAGCATTGTGCCAGAACCAAGTGCTCCCATTTCATCCCTGAGTCATCTTTTTGATCTGGGCAGCCTGGCTAAAGGAAAGGAAGCAGGCAGAAGGGAAAATATTGAAGAATGTGCAATTGTGAGAAGAGAGGAGGGGAACAGCCCAGGATTCAAGCAGCTGTCAGCTCTAGGAAGAACTCCCAGGAAGAGTTTTACCAGGAGCCCTCGAACTCCTGTTTCAAAGGAGGTGTCGGGAGATACCGGTCAGAGTCCCTTGCAGGATCCTCAGGAATTAAGGGCACCAGGCAGATCCAAAGGTGCTGCAGTTACACCCAAACCCAGCAAGGAGAACCATAGGAATTCCCTGTTTTCACTGCAGCAGTGCTCCATAGAAAGGTTGGATTGTCCAGCTAAAGGAATTATGTGCAGCCCCACAACGCCCACCCCCAGCGCTGCTGGAGGAGGTAAATGTGTGCTGTCCACAGCAACGCCCAGGAGGAGGAGTCCTCGGTCTCTGTTCGTGTCCCCTCCCAAAGAAACCACTGGAATGAATCCTGGAAATCCTGATACTCCAAGGACCCCACGGCGTGGGTCATTGAAACTGAAGTCACTTCCAGAAATCCCAGCTGGAGCTCCAGGGGAAGATTCGGTGTGTGGAATTGTTAACACATGCCTGCCTTTGCCCAAAGACAACTGCTTAAAGCAAAGACGAAACAGCAAACAACAAACACCAGGAAAACCTGTCCAAGAAGTGCTGAAAGAAATCTGGGATCAGGCAAACCTGGATAACTCGAAGGTGGGACATTGTGAAACCCCTGCCTCTCTCTCTAATTCCAAGAGTCCCAGAAGAAACAGCAGGCAAAGTAAAGAATTCTTGGACAAAAGTGTCCATTCCGAGGCACTGGCTTCAGAAGGGAGGATGGCATCTCCTGCTGGTCAGACACCTGGCTCTGGAAGGAAAAGGGGAAGGCCAAGGACCTCTGGAGCTCTGACTGAAACAGCTCTGGAGACAAAGGCTGGTCAGGAACATCAGGATTCAGGCAGAAAAGGCAGTGGAACTCCAGCAGAGCTGGCCAGGGATGGATGTCACCAAAACCAGGATTGTGAAGATGCCAGTGCTGCAACACCTCGGAGACCACCAGCCAAGAGAAGGTCTGCAGGAAGTGCTGCTGAGCTGAAAGGCACTGAGCCTGGCTCAGAAACCCAAACTCCTGGCCTCTTGCATGGAGGAGACTCAGGTAAATACTTTGGATCCCCTGCCTTGTTTTTTATATTAGAGAAATTCTGTAACACTTTTCTAAGAATTTGTCCACTTGGATAAAATGCTGAACCAAGTGCTGACACTAATTGTGAAATGCTTATCGTGGAGTTACATTTGACCATAACAATACACAATATATATAAAAATATCCTGGCTTGAGTCTGTTTCTCTTTAAGGTAACTTTCTTTGGGTTTGTTTCCAACTTTGAAATGCACAGGGAAGGCTTAAAATGCTGCCTGGGATTCTTAGATATCTAAAAATACTTTCAATTGTTCTTTTCAGGCAAGACAAAAGGGATCTCTCAGAAGAGGAAAAGTGGTGAAATGCTCCCTCAGGCGTTGGGAAAAAGAAAGAGAGTGTCCTTTGGTGGTCATTTGAGTCCAGAACTCTTTGATAAAAGTTTGCCTCCCAACTCTCCCTTGAAGAGAGGAGCTCTCCCTGCCAGGCGGAGTTTACCCTACGGAAACTCTCCTCGGGCTGTGCTCAAAAAGGCTCAGGGGTTGAAGCACTTGATAGATCAGGTAAATGTTAAGAGTAATCAAGTTGCTGAGTCCATTACTGCGATCAGAATTTATAAATTTTATTATATATGTATTTATTCTATTATTTGTTAATTCAAATTTAGTGATAAACCTTGTGTCATGCCTGCTGGTGTCACTCGTGTGTTTTGGGATGCTCAAAGAATCACCAGCAAAGGCATCAGCAAAAATGGGTTTATTTTAAAGTGAAAGTGTCACAAAGTTCATTGGCAAGGTCACTCTGCTGCTTAATGGATGGTGAAAACACACAAGGAAGAATCAGGCTAAAAATTTAAAATCAATCAATCGGAATCTAAAATTGACATAAAATGATTTAATTGGTGGCCGGGGATGGATGAAGGGTAAGGATGGGAAAGTGTGAGGATAAAAAGTAAGGTAAACCCTCCTGCCAAACTTAGCTCAGACTTGATGAACAGTTTAGGAATCATTTCCTGTATCATTCCTGAAAGAGTGAAATAATCCCAGTCTTGGGGAGGGTTTCCCTGGCCAGATCACCTCATTCCAAAGAAGGAAATACTCTCTGTTCACTAATGTCTATTTTTTTTTTTTTACCAGGATGGAAAAAGGTCACCCAAAAATTCCCCAGGTGCCTCCTCCCCTCCCTCAGAGAAGGCAACACCCAAAATTCCTCTGGGCTCTCCAGCCCCCTTCAGGAAAGGGCATTTCTCCATCTCCCAGCCCCCCACCCCATTCCCAATTGCAGAGGAGATGGATGCTGGCACAGAAGATGTGGATCCAAAGGAGAAGAGAGGTGTCCAAGGGAAAACACCAAAATCCTCTCCTGCTGCCCAGGATGCCAAAGCCTTTGTGACAGTGACACCCAAGTCAACCAGAAGTGCCCAGCTGGGGTTGAAGGGCACTGCCATGAAGAGCAGAGGTGGGGCTGTGGCTGTCTTCAGTGCCAAGAGGAGAAGTGGTGCCTCCAGTGCCAATTTATTAGGTTGGTTTCAACAGTTAATTTTTAATATTCACATTCATGCTCTAAAATACAGGAACCAAACTGGAAAAGGCCTTTTTTGTTACGCAGAGGCCACCAAATGATTGGTGAATCTTCTGGAATCTGCTGGGCTTCTTGGAAGTGCAAAGTGTTGCATTTTCTCATTCATAAAGCAAATTTATTGAAGCATCTATAAACTCATTTAAACACAAATCTTAATGTTCAGAAGTTGAAAAATGGTAAAATTAACATTCTCTTTGCAAGGTTACTGTCATGATCTTTAAGATCTGTCAGGTTCAAGTAGTGTTAAACCAAACCATGTTTATCACATCAATTTTGTTTTGAAAATCTTAACATTTATAGCAATGCAGCTTCACTTTGGTTACTTTGTGCTTTATTTTTATACAAGGCTCACAACCTTTGTCCAGGAACTGCACTGCATTTAACCACTCAAAGTGGTACATAACAGAAATAAAATACAGGGTCTTAAAAATAACTGGGTGTTACTTTCAAATCTTCAAAACTCTCAGTGTCGAGTACTGACTTGAAATAGTTTTGACAGCATTGGGAACTATAATAGGGGAGTTGTGGTTCTTCAAGTTTTTACTTTAGAAGAAACCCAAATATGGTGTATTTGTCACCTGTTTTCATAAGTTAAATCAGTTTGACAAAGTCAAATTCCCCATTCACTCAGAAATTTTTATTACTTTATTATTCTGTCCATTTTAATGGCAGCAGAGCTCTTGACAGATATCAGTGGCACTCTTGTTTCTCACCACCTCTTTGTAATGTGCTTTTTAATATCCCTGCGTCAGTTCCTTCTGTGACATGAAAAGAACATCACAGCTCTTAAAAATTTCAGATCCAAAATAAAACTCTGTTTCCAGTGCTTTTTCAGGTAATTTCCTGGATGCTTGGCATTTTTCTCTGCATCCTGCACACCCTTGCAATGTCAGCTTTTCAAAGTTCTTTTTATTTACAGACTGACATAGCAATTCTGACAAGAGAATAATAATATCCTTTTCTTTAGGAACAGCATTCACCTTTTTATCTCTACTTTAAAAACCCATTTCTTTTATACCATCCCTGTGTTCTGATAGATTTTTTTTCTGAAGTAAACAAGGCAGGTGTCCTATAACTTCCAGCTTCATTTATTCCACAGCTGCAATTCTCTGCTCCCTCTGCTGTGTACAGAATGATGCTGGGATGAAGGTAACCTTGCTTTGGGAATTTTGGGAGTGTGTTACAAGGAGAAGATGATACAAGAAAAATTATGGGAAGTCTGTGTAGATCTAAATGCAAGATAAATAAATAGTTTTCCTGACTGAAATTCCTCAGGAAGGCAGTGAAACAGACTTCACTTAGAAACAATTTCTCTTAAGTTAAATCTCACCAGAGGAAAACTCATCTATAATGAACGGGGCTGAAAGGCTCATGGTGAGTTTCTGTTGGGAAAAATGAGTTCCTTACAGAAGAGGAAGGAAGAAATTGGGTCAGTGTTCAGTTGTGGGATCTGAGCTGTGTTTGACACTGTGTGACGCTCATGGTTTTGGTGTGGAAAGCCACACTGGGTACTTGGGCTCTTCCTAAACTTCAGGTGAAATCAGGTTTTCAAACTGAAAATATTTTGGAGAACACTTGGGGTGTCGTCAGATAATAACAAACACTTTCCTCTGGCAGACTGCAGAAAATGTATTGGAATCATAAAGAAATAATTCGTTTACACTGCTGAGAGTTAAAGTGGTTCTTTCTGGTTTGCTTCTAGTTGCAAAATCTTGGGCAGAAGTTGTAAAATTGGGAGTTGCAAGACCACAGTCAAAGACTGCTAAAAAAAGTGTCCATAAAGGAAGAGCCCTGAAGAGGATAAACCACCCCCCAAAGGTATCCTTTTTTGTGTTTGTTTTGTTTTCTTGCATCACCACCGAGCAGCTTGGATGGATTTTGATGGAGAAGCTGGAAGCTCCTGAGCTCTTGGTGTGGTGTAAAATGGGAGTTGTTGCCTCTCACACCATGTGGGAAATGGAGATTTGTACAAAAGGAATCGTGGAATTACTAAGGTTGGAAAAGACCTCGAAGATCATGGAGTCCAACCTCTGATCATAAAAATCAGGCAGGAGCTGCCTTTCCTAAACTCAGGCTGGCTGGGCCTTCCAGCCCTTCATGGCACTGGACATCCTCCAGTCTCCTGGAACCTCCCAGTTAACCAGGACGGGTGATAAATGATGGAAGGAGCTTGGCCACCTCTTCCACCAAGAAGAATCTTGGGTTAATAACTCTNTTTGTTTTCCTTTATCTCTGCAGATTGCAGAGAAGAAAATAAAAGATCACTTCAGCACAGGGCATGCAGAGTCACCTGCTACCATAGTTGTAGGTAGAGCTTATTCCACCACAGTCAGATCTGCTGGACACATCCCTAAAGTGGTAAAAAATCCCATCCTGAAGCTAAACATGGATATGGATGAAAGCTTCACAGGTGAGATTTTGAGAGTCTGCTGNTAACCACTCAAAGTGGTACATAACAGAAATAAAATACAGGGTCTTAAAAATAACTGGGTGTTACTTTCAAATCTTCAAAACTCTCAGTGTCGAGTACTGACTTGAAATAGTTTTGACAGCATTGGGAACTATAATAGGGGAGTTGTGGTTCTTCAAGTTTTTACTTTAGAAGAAACCCAAATATGGTGTATTTGTCACCTGTTTTCATAAGTTAAATCAGTTTGACAAAGTCAAATTCCCCATTCACTCAGAAATTTTTATTACTTTATTATTCTGTCCATTTTAATGGCAGCAGAGCTCTTGACAAATATCAGTGGCACTCTTATTTCTCACTACCTCTTTGTAATGTGCTTTTTAATATCCCTGCGTCAGTTCCTTCTGTGACATGAAAAGAACATCAGAGCTCTTAAAAATTTCAGATCCAAAATAAAACTCTGTTTCCAGTGCTTTTTCAGGTAATTTCCTGGATGCTTGGCATTTTTCTCTGCATCCTGCACACCCTTGCAATGTCAGCTTTTCAAAGTTCTTTTTATTTACAGACTGACATAGCAATTCTGACAAGAGAATAATAATATCCTTTTCTTTAGGAACAGCATTCACCTTTTTATCTCTACTTTAAAAACCCATTTCTTTTATACCATCCCTGTGTTCTGATAGATTTTTTTTCTGAAGTAAACAAGGCAGGTGTCCTATAACTTCCAGCTTCATTTATTCCACAGCTGCAATTCTCTGCTCCCTCTGCTGTGTACAGAATGATGCTGGGATGAAGGTAACCTTGCTTTGGGAATTTTGGGAGTGTGTTACAAGGAGAAGATGATACAAGAAAAATTATGGGAAGTCTGTGTAGATCTAAATGCAAGATAAATAAATAGTTTTCCTGACTGAAATTCCTCAGGAAGGTGGTGAAACAGACTTCACTTAGAAACAATTTCTCTTAACTTAAATCTCACCAGAGGAAAACTCATCTATAATGAACGGGGCTGAAAGGCTCATGGTGAGTTTCTGTTGGGAAAAATGAGTTCCTTACAGAAGAGGAAGGAAGAAATTGGGTCAGTGTTCAGTTGTGGGATCTGAGCTGTGTTTGACACTGTGTGACGCTCATGGTTTTGGTGTGGAAAGCCACACTGGGTACTTGGGCTCTTCCTAAACTTCAGGTGAAATCAGGTTTTCAAACTGAAAATATTTTGGAGAACACTTGGGGTGTCGTCAGATAATAACAAACACTTTCCTCTGGCAGACTGCAGAAAATGTATTGGAATCATAAAGAAATAATTCGTTTACACTGCTGAGAGTTAAAGTGGTTCTTTCTGGTTTGCTTCTAGTTGCAAAATCTTGGGCAGAAGTTGTAAAATTGGGAGTTGCAAGACCACAGTCAAAGACTGCTAAAAAAAGTGTCCATAAAGGAAGAGCCCTGAAGAGGATAAACCACCCCCCAAAGGTATCCTTTTTTGTGTTTGTTTTGTTTTCTTGCATCACCACCGAGCAGCTTGGATGGATTTTGATGGAGAAGCTGGAAGCTCCTGAGCTCTTGGTGTGGTGTAAAATGGGAGTTGTTGCCTCTCACACCATGTGGGAAATGGAGATTTGTACAAAAGGAATCGTGGAATTACTAAGGTTGGAAAAGACCTCGAAGATCATGGAGTCCAACCTCTGATCATAAAAATCAGGCAGGAGCTGCCTTTCCTAAACTCAGGCTGGCTGGGCCTTCCAGCCCTTCATGGCACTGGACATCCTCCAGTCTCCTGGAACCTCCCAGTTAACCAGGACGGGTGATAAATGATGGAAGGAGCTTGGCCACCTCTTCCACCAAGAAGAATCTTGGGTTAATAACTCTTTATCTTCTTTTTCCTTTATCTCTGCAGATTCCAGAGAAGAAAATAAAAGATCACTTCAGCACAGGGCATGCAGAGTCACCTGCTACCATAGTTGTAGGTAGAGCTTATTCCACCACAGTCAGATCTGCTGGACACATCCCTAAAGTGGTAAAAAATCCCATCCTGAAGCTAAACATGGATATGGATGAAAGCTTCACAGGTGAGATTTTGAGAGTCTGCTGCTCGCTCTGCCAGCTGTGCAGTTCTTTTGTCAAAACACGTGCTCATTTCTCCAATTATAATTTCTAGGAGTGCCTGAAATGTTTCAAACTCCAGAAGATCAGGGTGGGAGAACATTACCTTTGGCTGCTGCTCAGAATGCTGAGTTTACACCACCGTGTGCTGCAGGGGACATTTCTGACTTGCACACTCCTGAGGAATCTGGTAGGTTTAAAAAAAGGCATATTTAGGTATATTATGGGTTAGCAGCAATCTCAGCCTAGGCACACTTAACTGAGGTGAAGTGTCCATTAACCCATGAAAGGAACCATTGAGATTTATCAGGTATTAGAAGAAAATGTTGTAGTTCCAGTTAACTTCTGACTAGGATATTTTATTATTCATTTTATTTGGTGGGAAGGTTCACGCTGTTGAAGTGTTGTTTCAGACATGGCAACAAACCCATGCACATGTTTGGATTTTGGTTTCTAGAAGGCTCTGTTTGAACCCATTTTTAGTTCTACAGCAATTAAAATGCTTGGATTTTCTGCTTGAGGTATTTTCCAAATAACATAAATCTACTGCTTATTTCAGGAGAGATGATGGTGTCACCATTAAATAATTCAGATGCTTCAGAACAGAAGCAAGAGAGTCCAGGTTTATTCCACTTTCTGAGAGAGGAGTCATCTCCATCTATGTTTGATGAAATAGCCACAAAAACTCCTGCAAAAAGAAAAGCTGTGCATGAAGAGAATGTGGCTAGTTCAGCAATAGTTCCAGAAAAACCAGCATCTCTGGTGAAATCAGGAATTAGAAGGAGGACTCCAAAGCAGAAGTTGGAGCCAGTTGAGGTCATGTCAGGCAAAAGGAAGATTTTAAGGACCCCCGAGCAAAGGTCAGAACCAGGAGAGGTTTTGTCAGGTATCAAGAGGCTCATGAAGACCCCAAGGCAGAAGTCTGAGCCTACAGAGGTTTTGTCAGGCATCAAACAGCTCTTGAAGACCCCAGATCAGAAATTGGAGCCTGTAGAGGTTTTCTCAGGTATCAAGCAACTCATGAAGACCCCAAATCAGAAAGTGGAACCTACAGAGGCTTTGTCAGGCATCAAGAGGCTCATGAAGACACCAAAGCAGAAGACAAAGCCTGTAGAGGCTTTGTCAGGCATCAGACAGCTCTTGAAGACCCCAAAACAGAAATTGGAGCCTGTAGAGGCTTTGTCAGGCATCAAGCATCTCATGAGGACCCCAAAACAGAAATTGGAGCCTGCAGAGGCTTTGTCAGGCATCAAACATCTCATGAGGACCCCAAAACAGAAATTGGAGCCTGCAGAGGCTTTGTCAGGCATCAAACGTCTCATGAGGACCCCAAAACAGAAATCAGTGAGGACCCCAAAACAGAAATTGGAGCCTGCAGAGTCTTTGTCAGGCATCAAACATCTCATGAGGACCCCAAAACAGAAATTGGAGCCTGCAGAGGCTTTGTCAGGCATCAAACGTCTCATGAGGACCCCAAAACAGAAATCAGAGCCTGTAGAGGCTTTGTCAGGCATCAAACATCTCATGAGGACCCCAAAACAGAAATTGGAGCCTGTAGAGGCTTTGTCAGGCATCAAACATCTCATGAGGACCCCACGGCAGAAGCCAGAACCAGTGGAGGACCTGTCTGGCATTAGAGAGCTCATGAGGACCCCACAGCAAGAGCTGGAACCTGTCACAGATGAAATTGCCTTGAAAAGGCTGCTGGAGACTCCAGTCGAGAGCAGGGAAGCAGAAAAAGCTGTGCCAGGTGTGACTTCAACCAAGAAAGCCCCAAAGCTGAAATCCCAGCCCGTGGAAGACATGGTTGGGATCAGCCGCATTTTCCGGACACCAAAGGAGAAAGTTGAGCCCGTAGAAAACATGTTTGGAATTAGCAGATTAATGAAATCTCCTAAAGAGAAATATCAACCAGTTGAGGATTTTGTGGGGCTGCAAAGGCTGATGGCAGAGCCCAGGCAAAAATCTGCTGATTCTGAAGTGGACTATGCTGGAGTGACAGAAATGTTTGGTACCCCAGAGGAATTTAAGGTAAAACCTTTTAACTTTTGGAAGGGATGTTTTTAGACTTTGAAACCTGGGCTTGAAATGAATTTAGACTTCCTAGTATGACATCTTGTATCTTGCAATATTTTTTAGGGACAGCTGCATTCTGTGCATGTTACAATGTATTTATTTGAAGGGACCTGTTAAAAATGAGTGTTTTAAGATTGTTTAGAGAATCACCATCAAAGTATCATTAAAAACAGGCTTAATATAAAAGTGGCACTCCCAGCATGTCATTCACCATTCCACAGTGACCAGTACAGGTAGGAAAAGTCAGGCTCTCCACCCAGTGGGTCAAGTTTGGTGATGTCTGTGCCCAGCCTGGTTCATTCTGGTGCTGGTTTTTATCATGAGAAGAATCTTGATCTTCAGTGAGGATGTGCTGCCATCACTCCCAGTATCATTTATCCCGGAAAAAGTGATTTCGATTTTCATATTCCATAGGTAAAATGCTGTGTATCACTGGGCTGAGTGCTTAGAACTGCAATCAAACACTGCAGAACACCCAATTTCTCTTCAATACCCCAAATTCCCTTTGAGCACTCATTTAGACACTTCTCCACAGTGTTTGTTCTCTTTCACTCTAGATGGCAAGAATTCAGTTTGCTATGTTTGTGGACTTATATCAGATAAATGGATGTAGTTATAAGGCTAATTGATTTCATTTGTAACGAAAAGGATTTGACAAGAATTTTGATAAATATTATTGTACATTCGTCTGGTATTGCTTGGCTCCGTAAGTTCATCCATTTATTGGTTGTTGTTTATTCCCTTAGGTCGGATCAGTAAATGTTACAGATTCTCAGGAACAAAATGCACCTCCTGGTTCTAATTCCAGTCATAAGCATGGTAAGTACAACTACTTTGCTTAGAGGAGTCATGAATATACAGAGTCATAAATGTTACCATGAAATCCAGTTTAAAATCCAGTTTAAAGCTTTCTCAGTGAGCCCGGCTATTTCCTGAGCTAAGATCCTTTTTTCCCTTTGACCTCCCAAATAAACCAAACTACTTCAGTCAGAAGCCTGGCCTTTAATCTAGGAACTGGTTAAATATTTGTTTTTAAATAAAGATTTTTTTAAATTGTTTGTGCAAGATGCCTCCGTTAGGAAAATGGAGACTCACAGATACTTTGATCAGGCACAGTAATGTCTAATTTTTGTTTGTGCTCTTTACCCTGTTCTAGAAAAGAAAGGAAAAGTTTCTCAGGGTGAAGATTCTCAACAGAAGGACTCAACTGGTGAAGAGCAGCCTACCCAGAGACCAAGAAGGGGCAGATCAAGGAAGGCTGTACCTCCTGCTGCAGCAAAGCCAAGTGAAAATGGTGTGAGTTTAAAGGAATTGCAGAGTCCTGATAGCCAAGAGGAGATGGGAGCGATCACACCTGAAAACAAGGGAAGAGGAAGGAGGGCAAAGCGTTGCATACAAGAAGCTGTTCCAAAGCTCCCTGATCAGGAAGGGCTTGACTTTGTTTCATCTGCAGAACCACCTGGAGCTGCTCTGAGACCAGGCAGAGGTAAAAGGAAAGAGCTGAAGGAGTCAAAACATCCAAACAAAATCCTCGACTCTTGTGTTGAAGATTCTTCAGTGCTACAAAAAGCACCTGCAAATACCAAACAGGGTCTGCAGGACTGTGGCATCAGTGATGTGTTAGAAACTGAAAGTGATCCAGGCACAAAGGCAGGGCCTGGAAACATTCAGAATGAAATTTGTCAGCTGCAAACAGGTTCAGATAAATCTGATAGCAAAGCTACTGACAGTGGGATAGAGGACAGTGAAGAAGTGCTCCTGTCACCGAGGAGGAGGCGCAGAGGAGTGGAGAACACAGAACCAGTGATCCCACCCAAAAGAGGGAGACGAGCGAGGAATGACCAAGGTGAAGCAGCTTCTCCAGGAGACCTTCGTGGAACAACCAGAAAGCTTCGTAAAGACCCATCCCCAAGGGTTACACAAAGACAGGAACAGACTTGTGACAAAGCTTCTGAGGCTGTCACAGCACAAGAATCTGAAAATGGCACTAAACTTGAACTAAAGGCAACAGAGAGAAGAGTTAAGTCTCTTCGAAGTACTAGAAACAGAAAGCACTCAGCTGAAATAAAGGCAGACACTCGTGGGGTCGCACTTGAAAATACACAAAACATCCAGAAAACTGAGGAAACATCAGCTGAAACTGATGCTGAAACACAATCCCACGTGGAAAATGAGATGAAAGGATCTCAGGGATGTGAAACAGAAAATGCTCAGGAAAATACAACAGAGGCAGCTCGAAGATTAAAGGCAGAGTCACCTTCTGCAGAGACAAACAAAATGCCAGTCAATGCTCAGAACTTGGAAACAAACAGGGCTCGAAGCAGGAGAGGCAAAAAAAACTCTTTGGAGCAAAAAGCTGATGAACTTACTGGAAATGTGAACAACCTAAAACCAATTACTCCCAAATTTAAGTCAGAAACAGAAGTGGAAGAATCTTCTTTCTGGGATTCCTTGGGCTCTGTTGGTGTCAATGCAGCCCAAGCAGGGAAGGACCAGCCCAGCCCGGGTGCCACAGCAGTCCCTGCTGCAGACAGTGCCAGTCCTGCTCAAAGGAGGATGAGGAATGAACGGGGAATACTTAAAGCAAAGCAAACTGAAGTCGTGCAGGAGAATCCAGCACAAAGAAATGCAATGATGTGTAGAAGAGGAAGAGGTAGAAAAGTTAATTTTCAGCTTGAAGAAAGCAGTTCCAAAGCAGATGAAGGAAAAAGGAGTTTACCTGAGGACAATAAAGAGATGACTGACAAAGGTAATCAGCGTGAGAATTCCGAAAATCCTCCTTCACAGGTAAGGAGGGGCAGGAGAAAGCAGCTGGATTCCATCCCACAAATAGCTAGTCCTGCCTTTGTGGAAAAACAAACATTGAGTGCAGATCATAGCAAAGACCAGGCTGTACAAGAGCAGGAATCAGCTTTGGAAGCTGCTCCCTCTTCAGCAGAGGACAATCCAGCGAGACGGGGGAGGAGACGCGAGGTGGCTGCAGCATCACAGAGCAGATCTCCTTCTGTCAGAACAAGACGTGGGGTGCTGCAAGGTGATGATAAAAAGGTGGCAGAGAGAGAAGATGAAAATCCAGCTCTGGGAAATAAAACTGTACAGGCAAAAGTGAATGCGTCAGCAAGGGAGAGAAGGAAAAGGATTGATCCAGCAGCAGAGGCAGAAAGTTCAGCTCTTCTCCAGAGAAAATGTGGTGTCTTGGAGAGTGATGCTAAAGATGAGGGGACTCCTGAAGAACAGAATGTGCCTTTGGAAGGAGTGTCCTGTGCAAAGGAGAAGCCACCGGGGAGGGGCAGAAGGAAAGGAACTGCTCTGGTGTCACACACAACAAATCCCATCTCTCTTCGAGGGAAACGCGGTTTGCCAGCAGGGGATGGAGAAGAAGCTCCCAAAGAAGGGCAAAATGTTCCCGTAGAAACCTGTGATCCACCTGGAAAAGAAAATCAGTTGAGAAGAGGCAGAAGGAAAGAAATTGCCCCCTTGATAGAAGCCAAAAGTTGTATTCAGGGAAAACAGGGCCCATCAAAACAAAGTGATAGGAAAAATAACAACAGGGAAGCAAAACGGAGTTTGGACAATTCTCCTTCCCAAGAAAATAGGAATCTTTCAGAAGGGAGCTCAAGGCAAGCAACCACTTCACTGGCTCTTAGTCCCACCTCGCTTCAAGGTTTGCCAGAAGATGGTAAGGATGGAATTCCTGAAGAACAAAATAAACTCTTGGAAGTAGCTCCACCTGCAAAAGAAAATCCATCAAGAGTGGGCAGGAAGAAAACAACTTCTTCCACTTGTGAAGAAACAACTTCCACTTCTCTCAGTGGAAAACCCAACCTGCCCAGAGGCAGAGGTCAGAAGAGGATTCTTAAAGGAAGTGAAGATGCATCTCCAGAAAATAATCCATGCCAGGGAAGAACAAGGTCAAGGTCATTGAGGAATAATAGGAGGAAGGTAGAATTCACCTTAGAGGCAGCTACTTCTACTTCTCTCCATAAAAGCGTTGACTTGCCAGAAAGTGGAAGCACTCTGGAAACTCAGGATTTGAGTGGGACATCCACTGGCTCTGAGGAGAATCAGTCTGGGAAAGGGCAGGAGGGTGACCCTGCTCCACGGGCAGCCCCCACGTGTCGCAGAAGGAAATGCCAGCTGCCAGCAGAGGAGGTGGCACCCAAGAGATTAAAATCAGGTGAGGCAAGGGTTGGGTCTCTCTTTTCTGGGGTTGGCTGAGCTGCGTGGAGCTACAATGGTGTGTGCAGAGCTCTGGGGGCTGCTGATGGAGATCACAGAACCATGGGATCATTTAGGTGGGAAAAGATCCAAGATCCCAGCTCCCTCAGCTGCTCCTGGTGCTCCAGAGCCTTCCCCAGCTCCATCCCCTTCTCTGCTCATGCTCCAGCCCCTCCAGGTCCTTCCTGAAGTGAGGGACCCCAGCTGGACACAGCCCTGGAGGTGCCTCCCCAGGGCCCAGGACAGGGGGACAGTCACTGCCCTGGTCCTGCTGGCCACCTAAAATATTCCCTGGAATTTCCAGCTTGACTTAAAAACTCCCAATTAGAAAATATTATCAAATTAATGCCTTGAAATAGAAGTGACAGCAACTCTTTAGAGCTACCCAGTGAGGAATTTGCTGCCATAAAACTTCCTCTGTTTTCATTTTTGCAGGACTTTGGTGTTGGTTCCGTTTTAGTTTTACGTATCAGTGGAAGGAATTTTAGCTCCAGTGGCAGCTAATTGGTTTTGGTGCTCTCATTAATGTTAACCTACTTTCCGAAATAGCTGTAAATCCTCAGGGATCCAACTTGGAGGATATTGGATGTGCAGAAGTGTGGGGTTGGTATCTGGTTTGTTGAATTCAGAGATGTAATCTTTGGAATGTTGTCATTGGGGACGTTTCCTTTCAAAACAGTTGTAGGTGAAGATGGAATTCTGTGGGAAATGTTTGATTGATGATACAATTTGACGTTTTTCTGTTTGCAAATAGGGAATGGTGAAAATGGGTCTCTACAAAAAGGAAGAAGAAACAAAACTAAAGAACTTGGAGAAGAGGATGCAAGGGCAGCTCAGAGCGCTGGAGGGATGGACAGGACAACCAGATCCAGCAGAAGAACAAGAAAATAGCCTTAAGAATCCCAGAACCAATTTTTAAATCAATTCAGTAATTCCAATTACAGGGGTTTCTTTAATGTGAATTGATTTGCACTCAGATTTTCAGCTCAGATTTTTGATAATTCTATGGTTGCTTTACAAAATATATTTCTTAATGTGTTTACAAATAGAAGGTAGATACTTCTTTTAGCAGCTTTGCCAATGTGTGGTGGTTCCTAAGCCATGGGTGCTTGTGCAAAGCTGCAAGCATAAAATACATTTTGTTAGACCAGCCTTTCTCCCCCTTTTCCTGTTGATCAGTACAGCAATCAGGAAGCCATATTACTGCCAGCTGAAGCTATTTTCTGATGAAATTTTCCTCTGCTTAAGTTTTATTTTTTCTTGGAGTTCTGTAAATATTCTTTTTTAAAAAAATTACAGTTGTATTAGCAGAACAATGATGCTAAATTTTTTATAAGTGTTCTTTTAAAAAAATTAAGCTTGTATTGAAAAGTGCGGGTTTCTAAGTCATTAAACTTGTAAACAATTTGGGACTTGGTGTGGTTTTCTGGTTTTAAGAATGTCATTGATGCTGTGTATGAGTTCTTTTCCAAGGTTCATCCTCTCTGGTTGATGTGGTTTGGAGACACCATTTTTAGGACCTCTTACAGGTAATTTGTCTTCAAGGCTGGGGGCTCCTAAAATGCTGGAACAGAGAAAATTCAGCCTGGGCATCAAACTTCTGTGCAGCTTTTAGACCTGACTTTTTGTGGTTTTGTGGTGTGTGAGGAGTTTGGGATGGTTCTGCAGCAGAGCAGTTGGGATTGGAACTGTTAAGGTTGGAAAAGACCCCAGAAATCAACTCCAGCCATCCCCAAGGGCCACATCCACACGGCTTTTGAGCACTTCCAGGGGACTCCACCACTGCCCTGGGCAGCCCCTTCCAGTGCTTTACAGCCTTCCCATGGAGGAATTTTCCCAATGTCCAACCCGAACCTCCCCTGGCACAGCTTGGGGCCATTCCCTCCTGTCCTGTCCCTTGTACAGGAGGGTTTGATGGGGTTAGAATGCCTTTTTTTTTTTTAAATTACTTAATTCTGGTGTGAAAATTCCAGTCTGTCCATGCAGCCAGGGTTGCTCCATCCCAGGTGCAGAATCTGGTTCTTTGCCTTGAGCTTCACATGGGTGATAGGAGAAGTGGAATATATGGGGGGTTGTTTGGTATTTTGTGGGGTTTTTCTGTGTTTTTTAACTCTGTTTCCCAGTCATGGCATTCCTAAAACTTTAGCCCTGAAATCTCAGAGGAAAGCAAATTTTACCATCCCACCTAAAACCAAAATTGTCTCCTCTGCATAAGCACCAATGCCATGGTTGGGAAATACAAGGATCCCCAGGAATATTTTTCTGGTTCTAACAAGTGGTTTGGGGCTTTTTCTCCAGTCACTGATCTGTCACTTTTGGGTTTGGTCTGAGTTCAAATCTGACAGAAGCTCAGCTCAGATTAAATGACTCAGTTCTCCTCCAGAGCTGGGGTTTCTCCCCTTCCAGCCAAAACTGCCAGGAATGATCTGCTTCTCATTCCCACTTCCCCAGGCTGCCTCTGGATTTGGTCTCAAGACCGAGAAGGAATCCTGGTCCCAGTCTTCTCCAAGGCAGGCAGCAGAGCCTCCGTGAGGAGTGAATCCCATGGCTTTTGCAGGAATTGGAGAGATCTCTGAAGTCAGATCCCAGTTTTTGTAATGCCAGAACACAGACCCTGGGAAGAGCCGTGGAAGTCCAGATCTGTTTTGTGAAGAGATGGACGAGGCAGGATGGGAATTTCTAAGGTAAGGAAGGTTAACGTGTGGAAGTCTCAGGAAGTGATGCTGGGTCATTTTTGGGAATGTTCCACAGGCAGCCAGAGAAAACAGGAGTTCAAGGTACGTGGCTGATGCATTTTATGTACATAAACCTGGGTTTGGTTGTGAGGACGCTGCAGCCACCCAGAGCACGGCTTTGCTCTCCAACCAGGACATTTCCAGAGATTTACTCAGTGCTCTTTTATAGAGCTGGTATTGAACCTGAATTCCTGCTGATTCAAATTTGATAATATTGTGTGGGCAGTTAATTTCCACTCAGAAACTGCAAATCTACCTCAAAACAGCCAATTCTGAGGGAGAGCTGAGACAAATCTTTTATCTGAGGGGTCAGCCAAAGAAACAAATCCTCTCTTTCCTCTAGGAAATTTCTTCCCTAGAAAATTTTCAAATTCTCTCATTTCTGTAGTGGTACCTCTTCATTCTTGGTTGGATGGCAACACAAATTTAAGAAAAGGTAGGAAAAGTTCATTGCAAACTTTCTGCATCGTCAATCTTCTTGATTTTTAATCCGGGCAGATGATTTTCTTAAGGAAAGAAAGAAAGGAATGAATGAGCCATAAATGAAGAAGTCAGGAAGCAGGGGTTCCTCTTAGTTATCCATGACTGCATTTACAAGTTGCTGGGTATAGATATGTCTATATATTTTTATATCTACAAATTTATTTAAAGATAAATTCTCAAGTGATTTTGAGTGAGTAGTAAAGAAGAAAAAGCAATTTAAATCTTGTTTAAATAGAGAGCAGCCTGTTGATGATATTTATTACCACAGCCTCCTTTAGGTTGGACAAGCCCTCTAAAACCATCGAGTCCAACCCCAGCACTTCCAAGGCCACCACTGAGCCACGTCCCCAAGTGCCACCTCCTCACAGCTTTTAAATCCCTGCAGAACATTTATTATTTGAGCAGGAGCATTATTTTTTCCAGGGGTGTTGGTTTGAACATCCTTTTGATGGCATTGTCACTGTCACCAACCCACGTCCCTTCCCTCTGGGAACCTCCATCCACACTCCAAATTTCACCTCCACACTTATTAAAAAGAGATGGACTCTCTGCTTCCACCACATAAATAAGGTTGAAAAATCAACCTGATTGTCACAGAGAGTTCCAAAACCTTCCAAAAGTCCTGACAACAAAACTGGGTTTTAATATTTCAGCCCTGCATCGCAATCAATGCCACAGCTCTGCATGTTCCTGACAGTCTCTTTCATATCCAATTTCCTTCCAGACTTGGGTGAGTTCTTGGCTTGACAGAGTTCCTTGGCAGCAGCACGAGCTGCTCAGTTACACGAAATGTGGAAAGAAAACTTGAATTGGTTTGGATTTTGCACCTTTTAATTCCTCTCTTTCCGTGGCATCCCTCTCCTGCCCTGACCCAGGGGTGTGATGCTATTTTGGGAGAACAGAGGCAGTGTTAACCTTGGAGCCGAGCTGTAAACACCCCCAGAATTTTGGGAAATCCTGTGATTTCCCAGAGGCTGGGCTCTGGTGGAGGCAATTCTCAGAGATTCAAAGATAGCAGGTAATTGAGGATCTTTGAGGACGTTGTCTCCATAGATTCCCACTCCAGCTTCCTTCCCTGTTCCTTTAGAATATAATTGATGGCTGGGACTCAGAGGAGGTCACAAAAAAAAAATCTCCTGGAGACAAGTGGGAACTCCCACCCTTTAAAAAAAAATTCCATGTGAGGTTCCCTGCCACTCCAGAAAATCATAATTAGTGAATATTCTCAGGCTTGTAACCAGAGGCTGGGATTTGTGGATGAACTAAACTTGAGGAACATCTCACGAAGTAAATTTTCCTTCTGTAGTACTAAAAAAAGGTGATGGAAACCCAACTGGAATTTAAATGTCAGGGATGTGGGGTCACCCGGGAAGTTTTTATGGTGCTCAGGGCAGATATTGGTGTTTTTATGGTTCTGTGAGGTTCTGTGGTCAGGACCTGTTTGTCATCATGGTTTGTCCTCACTGGGTCATTTTTATGGTAAAATAGCAATGGATGTTAACACTGAAAATTGGGAAAAATCAGTGTCTTGGAAAGCTAAAAAACCAAAAACTATTCTGATCTTCAGCATTATAAATTGCCCTCTTTTATCTTAATTAATTTAAGCAAGTTCTCCACATCAACGTAGTACTTTTTTTTTCCAGAAGGGCTTTTTAAATTCCAGTAGAATTCAGGACTGTGCATGTCTAAAATACACCCTTGTAACCCCAAACTGATGTTTAACAGCCACAATTTCTGTAGGACAGAGGGCAGAAGAAGCAATGAGTAAAACATTCTCCATTTCACTGAAAATATCATCTTTAACAAGAGACCTACGGTCAGAATTTGGAATTAAGGGTAGGGATACCATAAAAACATGAAAGAACTGCTCCAATATCCACTCACGGCTGATTTGGAGCAGCATCACTCAGGATCACCTTGCCCAGGAAATATTTTTGGGGACAAAATATTCCTGTGTCCGTGTGCGTTAGGGAAGAAACACTGGCAACAAATCAGTGGTTTTAGCACTGCTTTCAGTGCTACTACTGGAATTATCTGAATAAAGTTACTGCATCTTAAAATTTATGATATTAAGATACAAAAAGCATGCCAGAAATTTTCTCGTGGCTTGTTTTCCTACTAAAATCGGGTGGGTATTTAAAATAAAACCTGTGTGAGAGAAGTCTCACTCCTCAGTGCTCATTTAACAATTAAAAACCCAATTTTGACTTCAGACCAGCAGTTTAAAAAATGCTGAATCAAATCCTTTAACACAAATGTCCAAGCGCCAGGAGAGACCTGGACTAATTGAACTGCAGCACTTTGAAAAGAGAACTTTAATCAGGTTTAACTCAAGTTGAAACTCAAGTTTAAACTCGGACAGGTACAATAATTGGTTGGATTGGAGTTGTTTTCATGTTCCATCGCAAGAGAAACTTCTTAACAATAAATTGCAACTCTTTCATTCAGCAAAAAACTTGTCATTTCCAGAAAAAAATACCATTTTTTGCTATTTGTGGTAGGAGATCAAAGGACTGCAGAGATTTGCAGCCATCTGAAAAGTAGGAGCTTATTTCTGAATTTGTCCATTTAATTCTAAGTATAAGTTTATTTCAAAAGTGAATTTAATGTTAATATTTAGCTTTTTAATAGAAACCCTATTGTAAAGTGGGTTATGTTAATATGAAATTATTGTAGAACATTTTTTAAATTTAATATTTAGCTTTTTAATTTCCTAATCTCATTTCCTTCAGTGAGAGGATCACATTTGCCAGGACAGGATTTAAGTGCTGGCACGGCGGAACGGAAATTGGGATTTTGTGCAGTTTGAGAGCTGTCCAGGCTGCTGGGTGGAAGAACAGAAGGAAGTCGTAGTGGCTGCTGTGTGGCACAGGAATGAACTCCTGATTTTCTCCTCTGCCCCTTGCAGAGGGAGCTGCGTCTCCATCCGGGTCTGATGCTCTGGGTTTTGCAGCTCTGGAGCTGTTTTAAATTGCAGGGTTTGTGAATACCAGGGAAAGATGCAGCTTCCACTGCCCTCAAGAAGGTCAAGCAGATTTTTCTAAAAATCAGCTTATTAGAGCTGGAAATTAGATCAGACCAGGCTCTTCTCAACCACCTACAAGCATTTATCCTGTAAATCTCTGAAGAAGACCTTGCTGCCATAAATCCTTTTCTTTGAGGGGAGGTATCCCACCAGCTGGCCAAAACCGTGCTGGTGAACTTTGTAATTAATATTTTGCATGTGTTCATAAAGCTCTCAATGACCTATTTTTAAATAATGGGAAATGAGAAACCCCTCTAGGAGGGTCAGGCAATCAGAAATCATCCATGAGGCACGTGAAGGGCCAAATCCATTTTAATTGAACCCACTGAGAGCAGCTCTTCAGTCAAAGCCTGAAACTAAGTTTAAAACCAAAGCTGAGACTTTTAGGGGCTTGGACCAGATGAAAACCCATCAGCTTTTCTATTTTGAAGTTGAATCTTGTCTGTTTACCAAAATCTGGCTCATTATATACATGCAAATCAGGGCTGCAGTGCCTTTTGGGGTGTGGGCATTACTTTGTAGCCCTCCCGTTAAAACGAGTAATTAATCCCAGCCAAGCCAAGCCCACCAATTAGCACCAGCTCGTTTTCAGCGTGCACCTCCTTTGTTGCACTGCACGTTGTTCATTAGTTGGGGCACCTCGTGCCAATTAGGGAGCGAGGCAGGCAGAAGCACTAATTTGATCATCTGGAGAGCTGCTTCCCAAGATCCCGCGGAGTCAGCGGAGACGCGGCCGCTCCTCCAGGGCGCTGCAGTGCTCCCGTTCCCCCTCTGGAGAAGCCTCCTGCTTTCCATTAACTAAAGGGAAAGCCTCGATCCCGAGGCGAGGGATGGCCCTGCTCAGCCCTGCTCCCGTTCCAGTGAGGGAAGTCCTATAACGGCGCGGGTTTTTAAGATGTTTTATGGCTGTTTCTTGATCTTAGAAAGTCCCATGCCAGAGCCAAGAAAGGTCGGAGAC
>VYXC01011742.1:232285-244319 GCA_013397175.1 Platysteira castanea | reverse complement strand
CCTGGACAGTCACAGGGACACTCTGGGCTGCCACAAAGTCCCAGGCAGAGTTTGGCCTGGGAGCTCCAGGGCAGTGGTGGCTCCTCTGCCGCAGTGAGGCCCTTTCAGAAACGCGGACACCAGCGTCCCACTCCACCTTCCCCAGCTTGGCCGTGGCTTTCCCCGTCTCTGTCCACAGCTGCACAGGTCCACAGGATCAGTCCTGTCCATAGGCACAGCAGTTCCCCCTTGGAAAGCTCCCGTGTTTCCTCAGGGCACCACTGACCTCACCAACACAGCAGCAAGGAACGGGAGTGATGAAGCTTTCCAGGAGCCAGCGTCGCTCAGTGATGTTGGATGTGGCACCTATTTCATGGAATTCATGGAATTCTAGAACCATTTAGGTTGGAAAAGACCTTCAAGAGTGAGTCCAGCCAGGAGAACCATTGAGTCCAACAAGACCAGCTCCACAAAGCTGTCCCTTGCTGTAATTAGAAATGTCAGCTCTGAGGCTGCACTAAAACCCCTTTGCCTTGCACAGAGCTGCTCCCCTTGGCTGCCAACTTCTAAAAGTCCAAATTCCCTGTTGGGATCTGGGAGCAGACCTTGGCTGGGGAGACAAGACTCAACATCCAGCACTGTAAAATCCTCCTGGAAGGTTTGGGAGAGCCCACCCTGAGCGGTCCTGGCCAGTAACACAGCTGGAAAAAGAGTGGCCAGTGAGTGGGTTTAATAACTTTTCATATTTAAAATTGCCTTGCAATTCAGTAATGAGCTCTCTGTGCTTTCTGCTGGAAAAGATCACCATGGAGTTTTATTTTTGGTGGGGTACCCACTTGGGTAGCCCAGGTGTGTTGCTAGCTGAGCCAAAATTATTAACCTTAATACAATTTTTAAACAATTATTAAGCTAATCGGATGCAAATTAAAGAAAATGAACCTATAAATATATGTGTTTTTCAAATTAGTAATTGGATTTTTTGATGATCTTTGGCTTGACATTGATAAGCTGCTTCTCATAACAGTCTAATTAGGCAATATGTAAACTTTGGCATTCGGTTCTGTCCTAGTGGCTTTTTCAAATGATGTTTGTAAAATTTGCAATTTCATATTACAGATTAAAAATTAAAAACTGCAGGAGGCTAACATTAAAATGAGAATTCATTTCATGGAAAGCCCTGTAGACAAAATTCACCCTAATAGAATTGTGCATAAGGGGCTGCAAATCATGATCTATAGTTACACAGGGGAAGGCTTGTCAAAACCAGTATTGTTGGCCTGTAGTTCTATTCACAGTATTAAACCCATCAGTGCAGTCACTTTGGGGAAAATGCGAACATTATCAAAGAACAGTAAATTAGCAAGAAATTAAAGCATATACCCTTGCATTTCCAAAACAAAAGATCCCTTCATTAAAAACCTTTCATCAGTGGTTTAATATTCATAGCAGTAATTTGCATAACTAAATCAGTTTTCACTGATGAGAGACGGGCAAAGTTTTTTTTTTTTTTTTTTTAATTTTTTTATTTCTTCGCTAATTTCTTTTTTGAATGAGCTCTCTAGTTTTTTGATTAAAATTTCACACCAGTAGTGGAGCAAAATTGAATACATGACTTTGCTGTATTTGGGAGCATCCTCCTTTTCAAGCCCGGGTTAAATGTTGCTGCTGGGTGAAAAGCAGGGCCTGGGGTTGCTTTGTTTACCTTCCAGTGCCTGTCCCTCCTGTGCCTCCCATCCCGCTGTCCCTGCTAAATTCCAACCCCAAACCCCACGTTTGCTGGGGTTTTATTGCCTTTTCCTCACTCAGCACGGAGCAGGGAGATGACACAGGTGAGGCAGGAATAAAGAAAAGTCATTTAAGTACGTTAAGAACTTCCTCTGAAAGTAAAACCCTTTTTCTGAGTTGTTTTTTAATGTTTTCCACGACCAAGTCCCTTGCGAGGAGCAGGGAGGGAAGAGGAAACATGTTTGCCTTAGGGAATGAAGACAGAAAAGTCTTTTTCAGTATAAATCAGTCTTTTTTTCAGGAGCTATTCCAAGATGTTGATGATTGGACTTGGTGGTCTTTAATGTCTTTTCCAAACTTAACAATTCTATGATTCCATGCAAAATAAATGTATTTTGTGCTGGCTGAGTAGCTTTTACTAGGGATTATTTTGAGAAATAATGAGATTTAATTCAGTCTAAATCATTAAGAGGTAAGAGTGGGCAACCAGTTGTGCAATGGGCAGTCATTTGTCCATCTGAAATAATCAAATTTATTGGAATCCTGACGTGACCTCAGTCACAGAAAACAGCTGTAGTAACAATTAGCAAAGACTTCATTTCTCCTCTTATCCAAACTTTTGGTCGTTTATTATTAGAACTGGATAGCTCTACTCAAAAAACTTAAATCTTTCCCCTTGCAGCCTTAACTGTCCGAAGTTGTGTTCTCCCAAAGTGTTTCTGCTTTAACCAGCAAACAATATTTCATACAATGACCTATTAATTCTAATTAATACTGAAGCAGATATTGGCAGGCCCTTCTAAGTTTTTCCTCCATTTTTAAAGAAAGGCCTGGAAAGAGAAGGACCTTGTCCCCATAATAACAAAGGTAGGTATTTCTTGGGTTTTTTGTAGTTTTCTGACATTTCTTTGAATGATTCATTCCATGGGAAGAACTATTTTATTATTCACTTCTACTCCACAGTGAAGATAAACAGTGTCCAGCTGTGGAGGAATGGAAGGAATCGAGATGAACAACAATTTGTTGTTGACATGAATCAAATTTACTTCCAAGGATACCAAAGCACCTTGGTGCTTTCAAAAGGCAGAGCAGGAATGATCAGAAAGGTGCTCCACTAATTATGAATGGTCATGAAAAGTTGTTTAAAAAAGAAGCAAGGGAATCCCTCTAAAATAAAGATGGTGTAATCGATCTGGAAAAATAAATTGCAGGACTCACCTTGGAGAGGTTGATGGAGAAGTGGCTCCCATGGGAGGGCCCCAGGCTGGAGCAGGGAAGGATCCTGCTCCAGTCCCTGAGGAGGAAGAAGCAAAGGGTGATGAAGTGACCATGGTCCCTTCTCTCTGTGCCCCCTGTCCAGTTCAGGGGGTGATGGAGCAGCTTTGGTGGATCCCTGGCCCGTGGTACAGCACCAATCCATGGAATGATGGATTGTTGGATGGAACGTTGTCCCACACAATAACCTGGATGTGCTGAGAGCAGCCCTTCACCATTCTGCTAAAGAGGAGGTTTGAGTCGTGCTCTGGGTGCCCCAGGTATTGCAGTTGATGGGATTGGGGTTATATTTTTTAATATTTTTCCTTAAAAATTAGCAAGGAAATTTCTCTGGGACCAAATCCACTGAATTGGTACCGCATGGGCTGAACACTTCCCAACGTGCCCTGATGCCAGGGAATGTGTTTGCAGGTGAATTCATCACCTTCCAGTCCTGAATCTCACATTTGGGTGGGAAGGGCCCTCAAAGCCCACCCAGTGCCACCCCTGCCATGGGCAGGGACACCTCCCACTGTCCCAGGCTGCTCCCAGCCCCAGTGTCCAGCCTGGCCTTGGGCACTGCCAGGGATCCAGGGGCAGCCACAGCTGCTCTGGGCACCCTGGGCCAGGGCCTGCCCACCCTCCCAGGGAACAATTCCTGCCCAAGATCCCATCTAAATCTCTCCTCTTCCTTCAGCCTTGCCTGTTTTAATATGAATTTACAGCTCATGTATGAGAAAAGTGGAGCAAACTTCACTAAAAGCCCACCAAAATCCAAATGATGGATGATCTCCATTAAAAAAAACCCAAATTCCAGTCTGCATGTGCTCTGTTAATCATCTAAAGGACAAGGCAGAAGAACTAAAAAAGGACAGAGAGATTTGTTATTTGGTTTATTTATATAACTCTCATAAACTTGGGTAATAAAGCACTGACTGCAGTTTAAGGATCCATATAAAAATGATGAGGATTGAAATCCTGTTTATTATTGACTCATTGCTAACAAGATTTATATTACTTACATTATTTATATTAATATAAGTAAGTTAATACATCCAATATTGCCAAACTAGAGAATCTGCCGAAAAATAAGTTTAAGGGCACAGCCTGCTTCAGTCAATATCTTTCCACAGTGTGTGGAATGCCCATTTTAAATGGCAAGCTGAGACATTTGGGGAGGTAAATTTACAATGTATAAGTGAGTGGGTGAAATAAACTTCCTTCTAAACATCATCCACCTCTATCTGGCAGTGCTAATTGTTATTGTTGTATTCGTCACTTGCCAAAACTTTTTTGTGGCTGGGATTTATTTTTTTTTAATCGAATATCATCCGGCTTCCTCAAGAAATCCTAGCGGTAGCCCCTGACCCAAATGTACACCCAGAGCTGTTCCCCCATGGCCCTGGCCTATTTATTGCTTTCCTAACTACTCCCGCTCAAACAGGAGCTCAGCACAAAATTGAAAATGAGCTTGGGGTCTTTTCCTAGTCCCAATTTGTTCGCTTCCAAAACCACGACCCAATTTAGCGCGGCTGCTCAGGAGAGGGCAGGGGCTGCAGTGACAGGGATGCGGGAGGGCAGGGCTGCCAAAACAGCACGGAGGAGCCTCCCCAGCACTGGGTGATTCCTCAGCTGTGACAATCAGCAGGAGAAACTGGAGAGGGCAAAAAAAAAAGGTTGTTTTTAATAGTTCTTGCTCGAAAGATGCGAGTTTAAATCCGCCGTGAGCTCTGGCAGCAGGGCAGGTTATTAGTGAGGGCTAAATAGGAATTTGTTGGTGTTTATCCAGGTGCTGCTGGGTTATAAAGGTGGAAAACACCTGGCCAGAGGTGCATTTTATCAGGAAAAACGTGCCTGGTTTCGTTTGTCCCTTGTGCTGGAGGAAGCCCTTGTCCTGTACATAATTAGGGATTTACTGCTCAGAGAAAAGGTTTGTGGTGGAAACAATGCCCACTGCAAAGTTTGCTGATTAACTGGTTGCCCAGAATTGAAATATGTATTTTATTTTATTTTATTTTATTTTCTACACAGGCATGGCTTGCTTTCAATGGTTTGCACGGATGCCTTTTCAGAATAGAAAAAAGTCCTGCTAAGGTAGGTAAGTGAATCTCGACCTGGGAAAAAACCTGAAGATGTAAATGAAAAGTGGAAAAAAAAAAAAAAAGAGGTTTTATTTTTCTCCTAGTGGAAAATCTTGGAAAGAAAATTTAGCGTTGGATTGAAGTGGTGCTTTGAGCTGAACCTCTGTGGCAGCCTTTGTTTTCCAGGGCTCATCCTTCTGCTCCAGGTTTTTCCTGGCATCAGCAGTGGCTCTGGATCACCCACCCCTGATTCAGTAAATGCCCATTTGCAGTTAAATTCCTGTAGAAAAAACCCACTCACACACGAGAGCTTTCCTGCTAAAAATCAGGACTAAAACCAACTCTTTAAACCCCCCAAAGAGAAGAAGTAAAATCAAAGATTTCAAAAAGAAAGCCAAAACTCCAACAAGGGTTTTGGTTTGCTTGAGGCATCGATGGAGTGACAAAAAATCCACACACAAACATTACCCTGTGACCATTTTTTAGACTCTGTCCCTGTTTTCTCCTGACATTTCCCACTTGGCTTCACTTGGATTTGGTGTCAGGAGACCCCAGCACTCAGCAAAGCAGGTGCTTGGTCTGGGCAGAAATAGAATCACACCTTTAATAATCATTTTCATAATTAATTATTCCTTTTCTTTAAAATAGTTTTGCTTTGGAAATATCGAGGTGGTCTTATTTCAGCTGTGCTTTTAAGGAGCACTGATTCAAAATGCATGCACTGGAATCTGGGATTTATAGAGATGGCACAGGAAACAGCTTCCTCCTCCAACTCACTATGCCTCAACTGGAAGCTTTTACTCTTGTCAGGTAAAAAAAATCTCTTCTATGCACAGGCATAAATATTTTTTAAAAATGGTGCAATGGGATGGGAGATTTCAAGGATTTGGGATGAATGATCTGGATACAGTTTTGCTGGTGTAAGTGGATTAATGGTGGATTTGGCACCAGAAAAGATGAAGCAGTTAAATGTGAATGAAGTGTTCATTACAGGATTTTGATCTTACAGAATTGTAGGAACTGATTTTTCTTTGAGACTCTCACCTCTCCCTTTTGGCCGAGAAGCTCTGGGTTGTTCCAGGCATTGCCACATTAATAAAACCCAAATAAATTAAAACCAGTCAGGTTACAGCTCCTTTCTGTCCTCCCCAAGCCCTTGTCTCACTGGGATCAGCCTGCGAACAATATCAACTTTTCCCCTGCCCTCTCATCTCTTGCAGATAAAAGATAAAGTCCTTGGAAGAAAATAATAAACATTTCCTGCCAGCTGTGACTGCCATGAGACACAGCTGGAAAGGCAGAAGTTCTGTGTGGCTCTGTTAACTGGGGCTGCTCAGGAGACATTCCCAGTCTTGGAATGGGAATTCCAGAAGAATTCCCAGAACCCGATCTCCCTGTAGATCCCAGGATCACGGGCTGAGGGTGCTTTCCTGAGACGCCACGGCCGTGAGGAGTGAAGGAGGGGATGAATTTGTCCCTTTGCTGCCAGGATGTGGATTTGAAACATCCAATTTCCCAGTGCTGCCCTTCCTGGATCTCCAGGACACCCCAGTGGAAGTTTTTCCCCCCGGGTGGTTTCTCCACCCTCTGCCCTGGAAGTGCTGCCCAGGCAGAAACTTTTGCTCAGCATTTCCCAGTTCAAATCCCACGGATCTCCTCCAGGGAGGAAGCAGCTCCAGGCTTGCTGGAAGTGCTTTTATCTGGTTTTAGGCATTGTTTTATGTCTTCTTTCCAGTTCTGACAAACTCCAGCACTCCTGGAGGTTCCCAAGGTCTTGGGCCACCTCATTTTGATGACCCAGCTCAGGACAAGCGGCGCTGACTCCAAAAGTGACAAATTTCTCAGTCCACTCAGCACCCTTCCATTCCTTTCCACGCTCCCATGGCAGCACTGCGGGCAGATCTCACACCCTGAGCCCCACTTTTAGATGCTCAGCTTGAAGCTTGTGCAGGGATCCTTCAGGAGAGAGCAAGAAGAGGCAGCCAAGCCATGGGATATCCACGTGGTCAGGCTCCCTTCCTTGGCTTTCCTCAAGTGGGGCAGAAATCAATCCTATGGCTCGTTCTTTTCAAAGGAATTTCTTCTCTACAACTGTTTTGGGCTTGCTTGACGAGGTTTTGGTAGTGGGGGTGGCTTCTGGGAGAAGCTGCTGGAAATTTTCCCCATTTCCCACGGAGGCAATTCCAGCTCCAGGACGGACCCACTGCTGGCCAAGCTGAGCCCAGCAGAGATGGTGTCAAGAAGGGGATAAAAAACCCCAGCACGACTTCAGCTGGCCAGGGGAGTGAGGAGATGGAGGAGGAGCAGCTCTGCAGCCCCCAGGGTGGGGAGGAAGCAGGGGCAGGAGCTGCTCCAGCTGCCAGAGCTGAGATTCCCCTGCACCCATGGAAAGGGACCCACCCTGGAGCAGGGGAAGGTGTGAGGGTGATCAACTGAGCACAGCCCCATTCCCCACCTCCCTGACCCCCTGGGAATGGGGAGGGAGAGAAAATGGGGAGTGAAGTTGAGCCAGGGAGAAGAGAGGGGTGAGGGGGAAGGTTTTAAGATTTGGTTTGTATTTCTCATTATCCTGCTCTGATTCTGTTGGTGATAAATTAAATTAATTTCCCCAAGTCGAGGCTGGTTTGCCCACGAGGGTGAGGGGTGAGTGATCTCTCCCTGTCCTTATCTGGACCCACGGGACTTTGGTTCTATTTTCTCTCCCCTGCCCAGCTGAGGAGGCAGTGATGGAGTGGCTTTGGTGGGCACCAGCCAGGATCAACCCTCCACCACCACAGTGCTCTCGAATATTGTCACTGTTGCCAACTGTGCATTGTTTGCTATTCCAAAAACAAATTAGATAATCAAATCACGGGATTCAAAAGTGGCTGCTGAGCATAGGGAGTTACTACATTTTATCAGAAATGTGACGAGTTTAATGTAAACAGCTCACAAATTCAAGTTAAAGGCTGCCCAAAATCCATGGTGACACAAAGGGCTGGAGTCCCTTTGTCCAGAGAGCTGCAATTGGTGCTTGCTCAAAACCAAAAATGAACTGTGGCATTTTCTGTGGCCAGAACTTCACTTTGATCAATTTACTTTATCTGCAAGCTCCATTTCTGTAATCATTTAAACAGAGTTGTTGTCTGTGAGTGTCTGTACCAAGTGTAAGTTTTTAAAAACTGTTTTGGCTTGTGTTTCAAAGAGCACTTCAAGAAAAAAAATCACATTGAGCTAAATTAGAATTAGATTTCAAAAGTTTAAAAATCTTTGCATTATCCACTGAGAGATAAGGGGTTGATCAAAGGTTTTACCTTTGCAATTAGGTACAACCATGAGAACACAGAAGCTTTTCTGTTCCTGAGTATCACCTGTAAGCAGATAGAGAAATCACCAAAATTATGTGTAAATGTACATCTCTGGGAGAATGCACTGGTCATCCTGACTTTCTAATTGAAGCTTGGAAATAGAGCTTGGAATTTGAAAATTAATCTCCTCTCTTTCCCTCTGAAGTTGTAATTCCCACGTCAGGGGTTTGGCTGCCTCCTCCTGTTTGAGTTCCCACTGTCTCCCCTTTTGTAAAGTGTGTGAAGAGGGCAAGAAATAATAGAAAATCTGGGCACGAGTCTCCTCCAATACACTGCAATTCCCATTAATTACTGCAATTCTTTCTTTGATTGGGGCATCTTTATTTGTTCTATTTTCCACAAAGTGTCTCGAGAACTTCCCGTGCTGCCTGCAATGCACCAAATACCCCAAGATTTTGCTTCTTTTCTTGGTCCTTGACACTTTGCAGGTGGAATTTCAACTCCTGCTCCATGTAATGCTTCCCATCCTGCTGCTGCTTTCCCTACCTTTTTCTGGGAATCTCTTCCCATCAGGATTCCATCTGTACTGGGAGAGTTCCACACCTTGGAGGGAGTGAGAGATCTCTAAAAATTCTGCAAGCGCAGCACGAGCTGGGTGAATATTTATACCCCTGAGGTATTTTGGATCCTTCCCCACAAGCAAACTGTGCTTTATCCTATTTAGGGAGTCAGCAAATCTGTCCTAAACATCCAGGGCAGTGCCCCAAGCATGAGCAGCTCCTGGATCAGTGTCCCCACCTGGGCAATATTTGGAACAGCAGCAGTTAAAGGTGCAGAATTAGCATTTAATTGCTGGTAATTAACTGTAAAATGCCACGCTGCCTTTTTTTACTGGGGAATTACCAAGTGGATGAATTTCTCTCAGTGATGCCTTTTTTCCCCAAATCCACCACCACCCAGTAAGCGCCGCTGTCGCCACGGGGTGCCGGTTTACAGGAGGAATTTTAGGTTGAATTGGAGGAATTTTAGGTTGGATTGGTGTCTCTGAAATGTTGATAATTCTTCTGATTCATCCTCATCCTTTCAGGTCCTGTTTGTATCCCCAGCAGCTCGGTGGAACTCCACAGTTCCCTCCGGGAGTTCCCAGGTTTGCCCACAAAGTCCATCAAATCCTGAAAGGTTTATTCGGTTTATTAAGGTTTTATAAGGTTTATTAAGCCCCAACAAACACTTGAACCCTTTTGAACTGTTTTCCCCCAAAAGCCAGACTGGAATTTTTGCCTTTGGAGCTTTTATGGGGTCACAGGAGAGTTGATTTTAGTCCTCCTAATCTTCCATCGTGGCCACAATTCAGGTCGGTGGCTGTCTCGGAAAGTTTGATGATAAAAATAATGTTCCATTTGGGTTATTCAGGCAAGAAAAAGAGGTTTCCGAGGGCAATCCCCAACAGCCCAAATTCCTGGGAGCAAATGGTGTTTCTGGTAAGCCAGAGCTTAACTCAGGTGCTGTTTATCAAGGCTGAGCCTAAGGAGCATTTCTGAGCTCACAGAGTGGCCAAGGAGGGCTGAGGGGCTGCCCCACCACAGACAAACCTGTCACTAATAAAAAACCCATGAAGTTTATTATTTCAAGCTGCACTAAGCTGTGTGACAGAGGGTCAAACTCTTCTAAATGAGTCTCTCCAGCCTTGCAAAGCCACTGCCTTCTGCCTGTTAGGCTCGGGTGAAATGCAAGTTTGGGGTGTGCCAGTGTTTGTGTGTGTGAGCCACAGTGGGACTGGGAAAGGAGGGATGGAGACGGGGTCTGTCTCTGGGGAAACAACCACCAACAAAAGGAATCCAGTGGTTTTTCCCCAGCTCTCACAATTCCCACATTTAAACAAGCGGTCCTTGTACACCTGAGAAACTGGAATTAGTGCAGGCGTGAAAATAACCTTGCTTTTAATGCTCTCCTTGTTTTCTTCTTCCTAAAGTCTGAAGAGAAAGGTCTTGCCTGCCTGTAAAAACTGCAGTGTTATAAATAATTTGTTGCGTCCCTTCCGAGACTGCAAGAATGGAAATGTTTGCTTTCAGCAGAGTTTGTTTGCTGTTGGCTTCGTTTGATAGCTGTCCAGATAAAAATATGAGCCAATATATTTTGACATATTTCCTCAGAATGCGTGTGACATCAGCTGGCTGCTGCTGTCTTAGGGAATGTCAGAGTGATGTCATGCAGCCAGTTGATTTTAAATGAATTAAAGACGAGTTATGACCCCTCTGTAGGTTGTGGTGCTGTGTTGAAGTTGTACAGCCCCATTCATTTACTATCAGCTTAAAAGTACTTCGAGTTTTGTTGCAATAGCAAAAATTCTGGTGTCCAGTATATGGGAGAGATAAAACACAGCCTAAACCAGGCTCTTCTTCAAGATATTTGTCATTTCAATTTACATTTGCTGTCCAACCTGGTTTTCTACAGTCCTGACATTCACAAGTGCAGCCATGGATTATTTCTCTGACTGATTCATGGAGGAGGATAAATCACTTAATTAATGCCTCTGCATCTTTTCTGCACTTAAGGCAAGACGAGGGGAATGTGCAACAGGTGACCTCAGTGCCTTAAAACCTGACAGAAATACAAACCCATGAAAATGATCTCACTTCTTCAGAGATCTGCCCAATTCCTACTGGGAATGCACTTAGCATTTCTTCCTTTGCCCAGCTCAGAATTTCCAGGTAAGGGAGTTATTCCTTACATGAAATAACAGCAATTTTGGCTGGTTTAGACCCCTCAGAGTGATATCCAGATACAAACAAACCCAGCCAAAAAATCATGCCAAACTCATCGTGTTTGTGTGTGACCTCCTCTTTATGGAGTCACAAATCTGCTTCAGTTTTAAAATTCCCCTACAATTTCAATTTCAATAAATTCCAATAAAATTTAAATTTTGAGATCCCCCTAAAATATCTGTTAAGGCCAGAGCTGGGATTTCTAATTTTGCCATGGCCTCTGAGCTTTCTTTTGGCTGCCTCCCACAGCCCCAGCTCTGAGGAGCTCCTCAGTGCCATGTCCCAAACTCAGGGATCCAAGTCTCATGTTCATTTCCATGTCCTGATTCCATGGACCCCAAAAAAACAAGTCTGTAATGACTGAGCCACTCCAAATTCCTTGACTTTCCTTAAAAGTCCACTTTTAGAAGCCTGTGACAGTTGCAGCACTGTGCTATGGATCTCTAAACATAAATAATTACCCTTTGTAATTTATGGTGGGTGCTATCACTTATTTAATGGAGATTTAATTAGGCAGAAGCAGAGGCCACATGGACAGACTTCCACAACCAACAGAAAGGCTGGAAAAGAAGACAAATCCCCATTTTTTTAAGTCTGGTAAAAGACAACTCTTCTGGGAGATGCTGTAGGATGCCAACAGCATCACGTGAACAGCGAGTTGTCAGGAGAAGGAAGAAGAGTTCTCCAGTTTGTTTTGTTCTCCGAGGTTCCAACCTGAGCTTCACTTGAAACAACTAAAACTGGGGGGTTTACAAATTTAAACTCCAAAGAAGATCCTGAGTTAATCTTTTAAAAATAAGTTTATTTGTGCATACTTTCCTTCCCTCCTTCCTTCCTTCCTTCCCTCCTTCCCTCCCTCCTTCCTTCTTTCTGTCCTTCCTTCCTTCCTTCTTTCTGTCCTTCCCTTCTTCCCTCCTTCCCTCCTTCCTTCCTCCCTTCCTTC
>VYXC01011742.1:215840-232125 GCA_013397175.1 Platysteira castanea | reverse complement strand
CCTTCCTCCTTCCCTCCCTTCCTCCCTTCCTCCCTTCCTTCCTTCCCTCCTTCCCTCCCTCCTGCCCTCCCAAATTTTGAGGAGTTCCTGCCCTGGATCCCACCAGTTTAGCTCAGAACGGGGTCTCTGCAGCCCTGTGAAGGCAGGAGGAGCCCTCGGTGTGTGATGAGCCCTGGCCATTCCCCCTGGGGTCCCTGCCCACCCCACAGCCCGGCCCTGCTGCTCAGGTATTGATCAGCAACACAAGCTCATCACCAAATTGCCAAATTTAATTTTGATCAGCTTTGTCTTCCCCCAAGGAAAATTCCCACTCATCTTTTTCCCCCTTTACGGGCAATATTTGAGTTCTCACGTTCTGGATTTTACTAGTGACCATCTGGTATTTTGTAGCCACTTCACTGGTGCTGGGTATTGATTTCTCTAACGATTCCTGGGCAACGCAGCTCTAATTATTTGGAATTTTTTTACTGTTCTTAAAGTAGATTAGATACAATTTTTGCTGTTGGCTCTGCTGATTTGCTTTTTTCCTCCACAGCAAAATTAGACCATGCCTAAAATGAAGCAACTGGGCTCTTCAGCTGCATTTTTTTTAAAGAAACTTCAAAATATGTCATGTTCTTGCCATGCCACGGCGACTGTGGTTTTATTTGTCGTGCTAAGCAGGCACCTGATGTGTTTGATGGAGAACTGGGGCTTCCAGGAGATTTCTCATCTCACCTGACGAGTGAGGACACGGCGTGGACGCATCCCAGTGGGGTCACACCCCCACAGGGTGACAATGACAATGTTCCTGTGCTCTGCTCCGAGTGCTGGCATTGAGGTCCCACCTGCAGCCCCAGAGCGGTGGCCAGGGAGCCCTTGGAGCACTTCTCCAGCCTCACCTCGAGCTGGGAAGCAGTGGAGCAGCACAAAGGCTCGGGAAGGTGGGAGCCATCCCAGCTCTGGGGGGGTTTTGTGAACATTTCCTGGAGCCTGAGGTTGGCCTTTCTGTGGCTTTGGGATTGTTGAGACTCTCCCAGGCTGTTCTTGGCTGTAAGGACCATGGAGGGGCTCAGAGGGACAGGATGGGACACAGGCACCCAGCACGGGCTGTGGAGCTGCTGGAGAAAACCTGAGGAGGCCCCGGAGCTGCTCCAAGGGCTGGGACATCTCTGGAGCCAGGCTGGGAGAGCTGGGGGGGCTCACCTGGAAAGGAGAAGCTCCAGGGGGAGCTCAGAGCCCCTTGCAGGGCCTAAAGGGGCTCCAGGAGAGCTGGGGACAAGGGCTGGAGGGACAGGACACAGGGAATGGCTTTAAGCTGAAAGTGGGGAGATTTAGGTGGGATCTTGGGCAGGAATTGTCCCCTGGGAGGGTGGGCAGGCCCTGGCCCAGGGTGCCCAGAGCAGCTGGGGCTGCCCCTGGATCCCTGGCAGTGCCCAAGGCCAGGCTGGACACTGGGGTTTGGAGAACCCTGGGTTGTTGGAAGATGTCCCTGCCCATGGCAGGGATGATCTTTAAGGTCCCTTCCCACCCAAACCATCCCAAGATTCTGTGATAGAGGAAGCCCTGCTGGCTCCTGTAACTCCTGCTAAGGTGTGGAACAGCCTCCTGGGCCTATTTCTATCTCACAACAGGAGAAATGATCCCAAGAACCTCTTGAAAAACCCCTATTTTTGTCAAAACGTCCTCCTGCATCCTGTTCAAGCATTTATAGCAGTTCTGTTTTACCATCCCTACACCAGAATTGAAGTTTAATGTCAATATTAGTATGAGGTGTCTGCGAGGGTTTGGAAAACAGGAATCAGAGCGATCAAATATTTCATTTATGCGCGGTAAATTTTTAAAGTCTCCCCCGTGTTTTGATCGAAAACGCATATTACTGAACAATTTACTTTCCAAAGTCTGTCTCTGATCTAAGATTTATCAGGGATCTGCCACGGGCTGCCAGAAACGTGGCAAAAATCAGCGTTGTCCTCACCTGCACCCAGGGCAGAGCAGCTGAAAGGTCTCTGCTGTTCTGGGCTTCCTGTGTTAAAAACAACAATAATTCCAAACCCTGGGCAGGGAGTGGTGCGTGTCTGGAGCAGTGTGTTGTTTCTCTCTGTGTTTTTTATGGCTGTTTCTTGATCTTAAAAAGTCCCGTGCCTGAGCCANTCTCGAGTTCCGAAACTGCCTGGCGGGGCTCCAGACCCCCCTGGACAGTCACAGGGATGCTCTGAGCTGCCACAGCAGTGAATGGTGAAGAAATGGGATGAAATTCCCTGATCCTTCAAAATTCCCCCCTGGCTCGCCCCTGGGGCTCCTGCCTGCTGCTGCTGCTGCCCTGAGCCCTCCAGGGTTTCAGATTTTTCAGGGAAATTCTCTTGCTTCTGCTCTTGGGAATGCAGAGCAACCCCCTGTAAATAATAATAATAATAATAACAACAACAACAATAACAACATTAATAATAAATAATAATGATACTAATAATATTTCATAATTAATAGTTCCTAGGTTTTTATTTCTAAGGCAACATTTTCCCTCCTTTTCCTTTGAAACGAAATGTTCTAAGGATAATAGTGTAAAAAGCAAATAACCCACCTCCCTTTAGAAACAAATCTGCTCATTCTTAGTATTTTTTTTTCAATTAAGGGCAAATAAACGTGTGTGTCCTTAATTATCTTTAGTTCCTAATTAATGTCAAATAGCATTCCTTTCACCTCCAGGTTAAGAAGTCCACTGCTGGAGGCCTGGATGCTTTGGTGATCATCTTTTACACAAATAATCCCTTTGAATTATCAACTATTATTTGAATAGGTGCTGTTAAATCCTAGGAAGTGGCAGGTTATTACTTTTTTTTTTAATTTCAGAGTATTTAAGAGTGTATTCAGTTAATTTCTTCTTGAAACTGGAGTTTTGGACAGTATCTTCCCATCCTTTCTCTCATATTTCATTTCACACCTTCAGAAACTGAACAAAATTCCAGGACAGCTTGAGCTGGTTTTGCCAACGTCTTCCTCGTGGATCTGGGAGTGGCTGCTTGGGTCTCCCTGAAAATCTGCTCTGTGCAGAGCAGCCTAAATCACTATTAGGGTTTAATATGAGCATTTTTGACTTTTACCATGGAATCCTGGAATCCTGGGGTGGTTGGGTTTGGGAGGAACCTTAAGAATCATCCAAACCCACCCCTGCCATGGGCAGAGACACCTTCCACCATCCCAGGGTGCTCCAAACCGAATCCAGCCTGGCCTTGGGCACTGCCAGGGATCCAGGGGCAGCCACAGCTGCTCTGGGCACCCTGGGCCAGGGCCTGCCCACCCTCCCAGGGAAGGATTTCTTAGTTTTTCTTAAATCACCCCTATTTGGCTGAAGATCCTGTTCCTAATTTAAACTGAAAGGATAAATCTCTTCATGGCAGAAGAAAATGATGGCTCTAGAAAGGGCAAAGCAGGGAGGTGAGTGCCAAGCACCTTCATCCCAGCATGGAGCTCATCCCTGGCTTTCAGGATTCGTATTTCGTTTTATCCAGGACCATGCGTGTTGTCATCAGGAAATAAATGAGCTGATAATAGATTTTTCCTGGGTGGGCAGACAGGGATTGCCAGCCCTGCATCCCAGGTGGCAGCAGGGAGCTCTGCAGCCCCACACGACCTGCCCCTGGCTGCGCTCGTGGCACCTCTGCTGCTCCTCAGAAGCAGCCACAACTAAAGAAAACCACCCAGCCAGTGCCATTTCCACCATTTCTGCACAAAAGGCTTTAAATAGTGAGTGGAACCACAGCAGAAAAGGCTTTAAATAGTGACTGGAACCACACCTCTTCACCTGAGCTGTCCCACTCGCATCCCAGGAGAATCCAAGGCTCTCATTTGGGTCCCAGTTTGAAGGGTCACCAGAGAGCTGCCTATAACCCTGCTAATGTTCCATCTTGGCCACAATTTGGGTCAGGAACTTCCTTTGAAACTTTGATAACAAGACTACTGTTCCCCTTGGATTGCTATCCAGGTAAGAAAAATCAGTTTTTGAGGCTGTTGGTTAAAAACCTGGAGCAGGTTATGCAGCCTGAGTTCCGTAGGAGCGCCACCTCCTCTTTATTTTATTTTTTTTCAGCTGGGCCACGACTTTTTTGGCGTGGAAAACATCACTCCTGGTTTCTTCCTTCCCTCAGATAACTCCAAAGCACACGGAGAAGCTTTGAACCTGCCACTGGTGCCCTTTGCTGCCAAGGTTGTTGGCTGGCACAGGGAGCAGCAGTTTGTGATTAATCAAAGTGTTCATTAGAGCCGTTTATTTGCCACGGGAGCAGCACAGAGGTGGTGATTGGAGGTGGTGGCAGTGACATTGCGTGAGCAGGATCCCTGTCCAAGGGCTGCAGCATAATTATGGGGCTGCTCTCATTTGCATATTGCCAGGGTGCTGCCAGTAAATATTAATGGGTTACTTTTTGTTCCTTGAGCCCGTGTTTTTGAAAGATGCCTAAAAACAAAAAGATCATATCTGTATGTTGTTTTTTAATTTATTTTCACCTTTTTGTCTCCTTTGGAGACCCCTGGTGTATCAGCACTTTGTTTACCACAAATTAAACCTTAGCTGATTGTTTACCAGGCTGAAGACCCTTGTGCATTACTCCAGCACTTTCCCTTTTTTTAATAATCACAACCTGGGATTCATTTGCGAGAGGCCCTAATCTGCATGAGAATTATACAATTAACTTTTGATTAACCGCCTAGTTCTTTTGGAAACCGCCGTGTATAGGATACTCTGCATTTAAATAATTTTCCTTAAATTGGGAGCAGGCCTTTCATTAAAGCGGCGAGTTTGACTAAACAACAACATTTGGAGATAATCAGGGTCAAGACAATAGGCGAGGCTGCAAGGCTAGAATGTCATCTTTAAATATAACAGCTGAGATAAAGGCACCCAGATTGTGCCTTATCGAAACACAAAAAATCAAAGCTCTCTCTTGTCTGTGGCAAAATACCAGGCCCTGGTGTTTAGGGCGCCCATTGTTTGGGCCTAGGAGTGCTGCAGGATTTGCATTCAGAGAGCCGGGTCTAACACACATTACATCACGTAGGGTACTTATCTCGGAGTCTGACAATAATTATCAGGAAGAATATACTCAGAATGACTTTTTTGTGATTTTTATGCATCCCCGACACAAGGAAAGGGAGATAACAGCATTATGAAAAAGGGGAGAGTCTCCAAAGGCTCTCCCTGGAGCTGCGTTCTTCGATTAAATTTGCTGTGCCACTCTGGTGTGCTGAACAAGTGGAAAGAAAGACTATGAGGCTTTTATAGAGGGTAATAATAGTCCTGAACACAGCCCTTACCAAAAGATAAGATCCATTGTCCAAACAAACAAAAGGAGCGGTATTAAACACCACTTGAAGAATATCTATGAGCAAAGTTTGAAATCCTTGCCTTTTCCTCGTACCTTGAACCTGGCTCTGTGGCGTGGCCACCTTCTAACCGGGCACCTTTGCCAGCCCAGGGGCTTCCACTGGGGCTTTTCCCTCTGTCCTGCTCCAAGGGGGTTTGTGGTGGGATCTATCCGTGGTTCCAGGGAAGCCAGGGAAGAGATTTAAACCATCCCAGCCCAAGTTTGGTGTCTTCTCCGCAGGTTTTTTTGGCTTGTTTGTTGACAACAGAGAATTTTGCTCCTGCAATGCCTTTGCTGAGGGGTGCTGCAATGATTTAATGCTCGTTTTTCACGGGATGATTGGGACCTTGAGTCAAAGCTCATCTCCATGAGGGTGATGTTCACCTCAATCCACCTCGGTCGATTTGCAAGAGCCTGGAGGGACAGGACACAGGGAATGGTTTCCCAGTGCCAGAGGGCAGGGATGGATGGGGTATTGGGCAGGAATTGTTCCCTGGGAGGGTGGGCAGGCCCTGGCCCAGGGTGCCCAGAGCAGCTGTGGCTGCCCCTGGCTCCCTGGCAGTGCCCAAGGCCAGGCTGGACACTGGGGCTGGGAGCAGCCTGGGACAGTGGGAGGTGTCCCTGCCCACGTCAGGGATTGGGTTTTAAGGTTCCTCCCAACCCAAACCCCTCTGTGATTGCAGAAAACACATTCAAAAACAGCTGAGGAATTTCTCAGCATCCTCCCCCGGTCTCAGCATGCTGCCAGCACCCTCCTAAAGGCACACGAGAACTTCTCCCAGGGCTGTGCCTCTTGCCTCCGTGGTCCTGCAGGCTCTCAGGAGATGTGTGAGTCCCTGGGCTGGGGGTTTGCAGGAGCAGCTCAGCCAGAGCTGTCCCTGCAGCTGCTGGAGCAGCTGGGGCTGAGCAGATCCGAGCCCAGCTGCTGCACCTGCTTCTCCTTCTCCTCCTTCTCCTTCTCCTTCTCCTTCTCCTTCTCCTTCTCCTTCTCCTTCTCCTTCTCCTTCTCCTTCTCCTTCTCCTTCTCCTTCTCCTTCTCCTTCTCCTTCTCCTTCTCCTTCTCCTTCTCCTTCTCCTTCTCCTTCTCCTTCTCCTTCTCCTTCTCCTTCTCCTTCTCCTTCTCCTGCCTCCCACCCACTCCTCAGGGCTCTCCACGAGAACTCCTGGAGCTCTGCTGAACCACAGCTCCCTGACCCAGGGACTGATCAGCTCCTTTTGGGCAGTGGTGGGTGAGGAAGGGCTGGAGAGGAGGAGGAGGAGGGTGGAGTGTGGGAGTGTGGTGGAGCCCAGGGAAGGGAATGATTCATCTGGCACCTCAGGAAGTTCAGAAGTTCAACCCCGAGCAAGCTTTGGTGCCTCAGGTCTGTATCTTTGTAAAGGTGTGACCCTTTCAAATCTTTGTTTCAACCTTCTTTTTTTCCCCCCCTTCTCTCTTTACTCCTTTTCCCAAGCTTTTATTGCTTTCAGGGGACCCCATTCTTCTCCTAAATTGAATCCAGGTCTCACTTCTGTTCCCTTCCTGCGTGGTTTGCCCATTTTCCCCCCTGCAGGCACTGCAGCTTTTTGTTCCTGCATTGTTGAGTCACTCGTGGTATTCAGTCCTTTATTAAAATGTTCTCCGTGCCAGTGACAGAGCGTGTCTCATAATGCACTCAGGAACCCAGGTGAGTGCCCCAGATCATGTCTAAAAAATAAGATTTTTAAAGGAAAAATGCCATCTGCAGCCCTGTACTTGGCTGCTGCTTTTTTTTTAAGTTTGGGTTGTTTTTTTGTTTTGTTTTGTTTGGGGTTTTTTTGTTTGTTTTTTTTTTTTTTTTAATCTTATGGGTACTTAAAGGGAAAAAAACCAGTCAAAAGGAAAGAATGTGAGAAGTACAAAAGCCCAGCTCTGTGAGTAATGTGAAGCATCACGGGGCTGGTGATTAAATCTGTATATAACATTTGAATGGAGCGGGAGGAGATACTTTATTTCCTGAGTAAATCAAAGTGCTCTGACACGGAATGAACTGCAAGGCTGTATTTATGGGCTCGCACCCACTCCAGGGCACAGCAGCCACCAGCAGCAGCCCTGAAGCCCAATGGTTTCTCTGATTTGGGGTGTGGGGTGGGTGGTGATGAGGGACCTTGTGTTTCCCAAGCTCTTTCCTCAGCTGATCTCACAAGGCTGGTGAGTGATGCCACAGCTCTGGGTTTATGGAAAGATGACTCACAGGTCCTCCACTGACTAAAATCTGGCTAAAAGGGGTGTCCCACACCACAGAACAACTTGCCCAGTGTGTGAACTGGGGGGACTGGGTGGGAGCCACTGACTGTGGCTGGGAGATGGGCTGGGGAATGGTCAGTGGGTGCTGAGAAATTGTGCTGGGCACCACTTGTTTCTCTTGGACTTTGCTACTCTTTCTCCCTCTCTTTGTAATTCCTATTATTATTATTATTATCATCATCATCATCATCATCATCTTAATATCACTGGTATTATTAATATTATTAAGATAACAACAACGATAATAATAATTGTTGTTGTTGCTGTTGTTAAAGCAGAAGCCACTGCCTGAGCATTCTCACATAAACCAAGGATCCACCATCCCTGGAAGTGTTCAAAACCCCTCTGGAAGTGGCACCCAAGGACGTGTTTGAGCAGTGAACACCTGAAACTCTGCACTGGGGACTCCATCAGATCCCAGGGACAGACTCCAGTCTCTGCCACCAAACGAACATCCCGTGGCAGCGCCGGGGTGAGCTCAGTTTTCTGGAAAGAATATGACAAACTTTGCTTTCCTTTGTGCTACCGACACGGCTGGAATCCCAGATCAGTCTGACTGGAAAGGATTGCTCAGCTCTGTTCCTGATTTCCACTTGTGTTTCCTGGGAAGAGCTCCTTTCTCTTCCTGCCAACCTCCAGGATCACCCAGACTTCTTGAAGCATTGGCGTTCAATGAGATCAGCCAGCTCAGAGCTTTAATTGGCTCATCTCTGTTAAATATCTTTGCAGGACTGAAACAACCTCTGCCAAGCTGCCAGGAGTGATTTCATGCTTGTCATGAACTTTGAACACTCTTTAAACCCAAGTCCAACTTCAGCTGATGCTCCTCAGGACCTGGCAGACAGCAGTGGGTGCTTTCCCCACTTCCAGGCAATGCCTCCCTTCGTTCCAGAACCTAAACTAAGAAGGTAAAAACCAGCATCTTGTACAGAAAAAAAGAGGTACTCACATCTCCTGGCTGAGTGGAGAGGCCTTTGGGGGATCCTGAAGGCATCTGCAGCCAGAAGGGATGGGAGAGGTGCAGCCTGGCAGCAGGGGCAGAGGAGCCCCTCAACGTGACAGAGCCTGGCAGGCCCAGGGAATTATCACGTTTAAAAAGCTCTTGTAGCAAGCAGGAAGGGAAGCAGAAAACCTTGGAGATCCAACAGTAGCTGGGATTTACAAACAAATTATTTAAACGGGAGTTTTCCCTGGAATTTCATCTCTTTGCCCCTCGCCACCAACCGGGCGTGTCCTGGACCGTCCTTTCCATGGACAGTGTTATTTTTCTCTGCGTTTTTTATGGCTGTTTCTTGATCTTAAAAGGTCCCAAGCCCGAGCCAAGAGATTGGACACTCCTGCGGATTAGTNGCATAGAGTTCTGTGCTTTAGTCTCGAGTTCCAAAACTGCCTGGCAGGGCTCCAGACCCCCCTGTACAGTCTGAGGAGTGTTCTGGGCTGCCACAGACAGAGCCAGGTTTTGGTCTCACACTCTCTGACGCTGCTTCTCCTGCACGTGGCTGATTTATAATTTATAATTTATATTATTTTGAGCTTTCCTTTTCCCTGCCCTTGCCCGGCAGCAGCACCTGGGCAGGGAGCAGGGGAGAACGGGGTGGCTGCTGGGCTCCTGAGGAGCAGGAACTGCTCTGGTGATGGATGTGAGCCTGGGCTGGCCAGAGAGCTCCTGATGCTGCTCCAGCAAACCACACAGGTCACGGGGGACAGAATTCCCGTTAATTCGAGATCATGGAAGCACCTGGATTAGCTCCCTGGTATGGCAGGGGTGTAAATTTACAGTTTTATTCTGGCCCGTAATACGACGCGGGGTTTATTTCCTCTGTCACACATTCCCAGGGCTGGGAAAGCAGGAGAGGGAAACACCTGGGAACTGGGAATGCAGTGCCTTCCTAGAAGTCCAAACTTAATGTATAAACTTTTGTGTTTCATCTTATAAACCATCCATTGGCATCTTCTCCTAATTAGGGACTTCTAAGCAGCCTTTCTTGCTAATGCTTGTAATATTTTCCCCCATACTTGTCTTTTTTTTCCCCAGGAAATTTACAGAAAATCTTGGAGAACTGTGGTTTAACCTAAATATACTTAAATTGGAATTTCCACAAGGTTTTCTGCTCTTTACCCTGAATTAATAACCTGGAACACAACTGTTGTGTGTGGGAGGAGGCTAGCAGGACTTATTCCCAGATTTTGGAGTTACCACATCCAGGTGGAAGTTCGTATTAACATAACATTTTTTTACTGATAAAAATCAAAGTTTCTTGGCTACATTTACAAGTAATAGCACAGATACTTGTTATCTTCATATCTCTGTCAGCCAAGTCACTGTTAATTGGCTGAAATATTAAAGATGGGTTTTCATCACCTGTGACCACCTCATTTATCATCCTGGAAAATGAGAATATTGACAGGGCTGGCAGAGAATTTGGGAAGGAAGGATCCTTAAGAGGAAACAGCAAGTGACCAATTTTGGTCACTTTAAAGTAGAATATGCAGGAAGAGGTGTCAACAGAGAGAGAGAGAAAGGCAAGGCTGAACAAAAGGAGACAAATTGGGACCAGGGAGGTGGATCTGAGAGTCATTTGTACAAAAATAGCCATTAAATACCTGTGTGAATGAGCTGCTCCACCCTCAGTGCCAGGAGAAGCAGGAGGTGTTTTATGGAATATTCTGGAGAGGAAGGTGAGGAGGATGAAAGAGGAAAATGAAATGGAAGGGGAAGAGAAAAGAGGCAGAAATTTCCAGAAAGCTCATGAATCCTGGGGTTTAGTCAAAGGATGAGTAAAGGCTGCTGGAATTGGGTTGAAACTCAGATGAGGATGGACAGAACTGGAGAACTGCCCTGGATTCCCCTGAGAAAGGAGCTTTTCTCACTGCTGTGCCTCGGGATTGTCCTGACCTGAGCCATTCTGGGCCCCATTTCAGATTAACCCCCCGGCAAATCGTGCACTTTTATAATGTGGGAATAGAAGCCTCCAGCTGTTGTCTGGGTGGGTTGGACAACCTCAGCCACCCCTTCCAGCCTCAGTTACTGCATGGCTCTCATAAACACCAAAAATATCAGTGCATGGGGAGGGTATTTGGAACCTCAGCAGCTTCTGAGCCATTCTCATACAGAATTTGGTTTATTTGTTTGCCTGTTTGTTTGTTTAAGGCAAACTCTCAATGCAGGACAGTGGGATATCTGTGGATATATTCAAAACTGGGTTCAGGAAAAACACTGCAGCGTCCTGTCCAAAGCTGACCTGTGTGGCCCACCACAGCAGAAAGGTGAGGGGTGAGGAATTGTTCCTGCAGCTGTGCAGGTGGGGAAACAGCCTGGGAAAAGGGAGGAGCTCAAGGTCACATCGAGAGGCAGAGCTGGAAGCAGAACCCAGGCTCTTTCCCCCAATCCATACATGAGGAAGGTCAGTGACCACCTCAGCTCCCTGCAGCATTACCTCAGTGGGGATCTCACTCGTTAAAAACCTCCTGTGATTAATCAGGGAACAGCACTGCAGGCACAGCGCTCCCCACCTTGCAATTATTGCTTGATTCTCCCCCAAATGAAAGGGAATGATTAAAGGCGCTGATGGCATCAGGAAGATGCTCCTTAGGAAGAGCTAAGGTGGGGTCGAGTCATGTTTTATGCTCTCTCACCTTTCAGCTGTCTTGGCCAGCCCCGGGAAGGGCAGGGAGCAGTGATGTATTTCTGAGTGCTGCCTTTTAGCTTGGCAAAATAACTCCTGAGGGCAATTTGGAGCTGTTACAGGCCCACTGCTTGTGGTGGAGGTGCTGCCAGAGCCACTGAGCAATGGCAGATATGAAAAGAAATCATCCCAGAGCATCTGTTTTGCACTGCTCCCAGCGTAGAAGGAGAGAAAAGCAAATGAGTGGACAGATTTGGTGCTGAGCAGGAGTTGTTGGTGAGTGGCTGAATTCACAGCCCTCGTTTCTTTTGGCATCATCTGGGTTTTTGACTTCCTGAGTCAGAAGAGCCTCATCTCTGGCTGGCACTGAGAGACAACTCTCCAGTTACACCCCAGGAATGTTAGAGGAGAGCTCCTCCTGCACTATCACATTATTTTTTGCTATCAGCTCAAGGAAATGGACGCTCGATTCATCTTCTCCCATCTATTGATTCAATCCTCCTTTTAATTCAGCTGGAGCAGGCCATTAGCCTCCATTCACATGGCACTCAGATAATAAAACCTGATAGCTGCTCTCCTGCTCCATTACGGGAGAGGGATGAAATAGTTTTGTTTCTGTGTGTGAGGAGCTCTCGACTCCCTCTGCTGCTCTCCCAGCACTCGCTGTCCTCGCTCCTGGACGTCTTAATGGCCTTTCACCAGGTGGGGAACTGATGGGAGCTGCTCTGAGCAGCAGAGATAAAGCCTTGGGTGATGCCTTTTGCCCTGAGAAGGGACCCAGCCCTTTGCCTGGAACTTCCACTGAGTGTTTTGAGGCTTGAGGAAAACAAACTCCATCTCTGCCATCAGCATCCATCACCCTTTGCCGTGTCTGAGGCTGAAAACCCCAGGAAGGTTTGTGCTGGTTGGGTCCCCCCCTCCAGCAGCCTCCACCAGGGATCCTCCAGGTTGTCCTTCAGCCTCACCCGAGCTCCAGCCCAGCTCGTTTATTTCATTTTTATTTTTAATCTTTATTTTAGTTTTAGTTCTTTATTTTTGTTGTCGTGTTTATTCTGTTGATTTGTCAGTGCCAGCCTGCCTTGTCTCACCCGCACACAGCTGCTGCCTGAGGATTCTGCAGGCTCCCAAAGCTGTGGAATCACAGATGGTTTGGGCTGGAAGGGGCCTTAAATCCCATCCAGTTCCATGGGCAGGGACCCCTCCCACCTCCCACCGTCCCAGGCTGCTCCCAGCCCTGTCCAACCTGGCCTTGGATCCAGGGGCAGCCTCAGTCTCTCTGGGAAAACTTTAAATCCTGGGCAGGTACTCAAGAACCCTTTTCTTTCATTCAGAAATCAGCGATATTCTGTTAATTCTCAGTTTGGGATGATCTTCTGAAGAATGTGCAAAGTACTAAATGAGATGCACAGAGTGAAAATTTATTTTTCAAAATCTCACCCCAGACCTGCCTTCCCCTCTAACAGAGTTTCAGGGATCCATTTCCTGTCTATTTCTGTTTCTATTTCTCATCCAGGGTAAAATATATCAAATATTCATCATATTTTTTTGTTGTCACAGGAGGAAAAAAAAGTTTTGTTTTGTGCTTGAATACACTTAAAAAAATTAATACAGTGTGTTAAGAAGTCCTGGTTCTAATTGTTGCTGCCATGGAAAAGGTGCAGCTGAATTAAATTAATCCATGGGAGACTCGTTTGGTCGTGCAGGAACTACCACTGCTCTTTGAAAGGCCGGGCTTTGTTTCCTGAGCTCCTTATCTGAAAAGGTTTGCCATGTCTTCACGCCAGCACTTGTCATGCTTTAGAAAAATCACAAGCAGCAAAAAGTCAGAATTGTCAGTTCAGAAGACACTGCTTGTTCCACTGGGTAAAAACCGAGGAAGCAACGCCGGCGAACGATCTTTAGGAAAAGAGAGAGAAAAAAAAAAACCCCGATGGAAACAGCAGCGGAATGAAGATAAAAAGGGTTGCAGGCTTTATTCTCATTGAAGGTTGGAACAGGAAAGCTGCTGGAGTAGAAGAAGAATATCTGATAGGTCATCTGTTGTGTAATGAAGAATAGAAGACAAGCGAGGAGAAGCAAGGTGATTCCAAACCTCCGAGGGATGGAAGATCTTGGGAGAGAAAGATGAAAGCAACACCTTTATAAACTGACCAAATTTAATTTACTACCAACGAGCCTTGTAAGGCTGCGGGCTGACAAAATCCATTTGTGGGTAAGGCTGAAGTCAGGCATTTTTCTCCCGTGGAATCATTTTATTAGGTATTCCTTTCTTTTTTTTGGTTTTCTGATTAAAAATTACCACGAGGGTGCCAAATATTTCCTTGTCCTCTGCTGTGTGGGCTGGGTTACCCCACAACTGATCCTAGAGATCCCTCTCCAACAGGCACAAGAAAAGGGGGAACAAAAGCAGATAAATAAGTTGTCATTTAAAAAGCACCATTTCCTGCAGAATGTCCACTTTGTTCTGTTCAGGATGTTCCTGGAGAGACGCTGGAGCTGTCAGGATGTTTTGCTGCAATATTTTAAATGCCTTTTATCAAATGCATTCCTGATTCCAAGTGGGAAGTCAGGAAATGCTCGGCATGAGGTCCTGAATTTTCCTCTCCTTTGTGACCCGCTGAGAGATGTGAAATCTGGATCCTTTTGCAGGGAAGACGTTGGGGTGGGATGGGACAAGAGAAGATTGTCACTGGATAATGGGAATGGTTTGGGTACCAACATCCCCAGGCCAGGCTGGGCTCTCCTTGGCTGCGTGGAGAGAGAAAAACGGGTTTTAAATCAAGTTTCTAATTCAGTGGTGGGCACAGTGACTATGGCAGTGGTTCTGAGGTCTGGTAGGAATTTGAGAGGCTGGGAGAGCTGGGGTTCAGCCTAGAGAAAAGAAGGCTCCAGGGAGATCTTAGAGACTTTTCCAGTGCCTAAAAGGGTTCTAGGAGAGCTGGAGAGGGACTGGGGACAAGGGATGGAGGGACAGGACACAGGGAATGGCTTTAAGCTGGAAGAGGGCAGGGCTGGATGGGATCTTGGGCAGGAATTGTTCCCTGGGAGGGTGGGCAGGCCCTGGCCCAGGGTGCCCAGAGCAGCTGTGGCTGCCCCTGGATCCCTGGCAGTGCCCAAGGCCAGGCTGGACACTGGGGCTGGGAGCAGCCTGGGACAGTGGGAGGTGTCCCTGCCATGGCAGGGGGGGGAAGGAGCTGATCTTTGAGATCCTTTCCACCCCAACCCATTCCATGATTCCATCAGTGTGAATTTTCACTCTCTTTGCACCAGGAGAAGCCCCAGTGCTTTGTGGTGTGAGCTTTAGTTCAGGAGGAGCAAGACATGACCAAGTCCCTCCAGGTTCTCTTTTCGAGGCATGGGATGCATCAGCAGGACTCCTCCTTGGTCTTCCACAGCATGGAGAGGAGTGGGCTTGGCATCCTTCACGCTTCCAAGAGCCTCAACTTCAATTTCTTTGAAGGTAAAACGGGTGGAAAAGTGGAGGAGGGGAAAGTTTCCTCTTACCAACACCAGCGGGCTTTGGGGAGCTGTGTCTGGTTTTAAGCCTGACTTAACGGGTCAGATCTGCAGGAGGAGGAGTCCATCCTCCCTGATCATGGAAAAAATGGCTGGAAAGGGGTTAATTTTAGGGTTAGATAGGGTTAAATTTATAGAGGGATTGAGCTGGAGGGGGGAGCACCTTCAGCAGCACAGGTGAGCACATTTCAGAGCTGCACCTCTGTGATGTAACAGAGAATCCTCAGGGCTGTGATGTCACAGGGGCACAGAAAACCCAAAAGTAAAATGAGTCAAAACTGAGCATTTTGTTGCATTGTTACCCTCTTTTACAATTAGAATTCTTTGCCAGTAGAGTTTCTCAGCTCATTATAGGAAGCTCTGTGCGTGGACACGCTCATTTTATTTCATCTTGTTTTACAAATCTAATAGGAAAAAAACCCAGCTAAATTAGGCTAAACCACTTGATTCCTCTTTGCCCTTTTAAATGCTGTAAAGTAAGAAGATTATGTTACCCCCTTCCCCATAAATCAGGATTAAACTGGAGTTTTCAGGGTTTTGTGCCAACGAAATCCCCAATTTGCTGAGCTCAGATTCCCTAATCTGAAGCCAGAGGCCAGAAGAGGGGATGCACTTCGGAAACGACAACGACCACGTTGTGTATTTGGGAGAATTAGGAATTTTTCCTTAAACTACCAGTGCTCTTTTCCCCCTGCCATGGGAGGAGTGAGTTTCTCATCTCTAGAACCACTTTTCTTTCTCAGTCTGGGCCGTCTTTCCTTGTTTCTCACACACTTGTATTAGAATTGGAAAATCTCACCTGCAGCACAACATGCATCTATTAAAATCCGTGCCAAGCTCCTCATCTCGTTTTGAAGAGAATGTGAGTTTTCTTTCGTAAAATTCCAGTGGGCAATGAATTAAAAATGACAACTCTATACACGGAGAAAACAAGAAAATAAAATATACAAAACATTGCTAATGATCAGTTCTTGAAAAATTTACCAGACACATTCTACCCAGGGAGCTAAACTCATTAGCAGAAACTGATAGGAAAGCTGAGAAACTCCGGGATGAGGCTCAGGCACAACATATTCAAATGAAATCTCTTCAGCAGAATGGTTTTGTCTCCTTCCCCGAAATATTTGGCAGCAGCGTGTGTTGATTTCTGAAAAAAAAGAGGTGCCTGGGAGGTTATGGCATCTTGCTAATCATGTTTACCTGCCTGAGAGCTCTCCCCTCCTTGGGGAAGGATGAGACCTAATGATGGGATAAAGTTTTTCCCAGTTTTATCAGGAGGGTGTTGCTCAGCCTCAGCCCATCCCTGCTCCCAGAACAATCCACCTCTGGTCCCAGACCCATCCACCCCTGCTCCCAGAACAATCCACCCCTGGTCCCAGACCCATCCATCCCTGGTCCCAGAACAATCCATCCCTGGTCCCAGAACAATCCTGCCTGATCCCAGAACCATCCACCCCTGGTCCCAGAACGATCCGTCCCTGATCCCAGAACCCTCCCTGATCCCACAACCATCCACCCCTGGTCCCAGAACCATCCACCCC